>PVHP010012365.1:0-43151 GCA_004024765.1 Zapus hudsonius
GTCTGGCTTATATGGGTCCTGGGGAATTGAACCTGGGGCCTTAGGCACTGGAGGCAAGTGCCTTAAGCGCTGAGCCATCTCTCCAGCCCTTCCACTTGCCCCTCTTGGTCTGCTCTCTCTACTTCCTCCTTTCTACTCCCTTCCTTCCACCTGGCTATCTGATCCTGCCATGCTTTCCCCACAAATGATGAAACTTCCCCTTGAAACTATAAACCGAAAACACACCCTTTCCTATCATCAGCTGTTTCTGGTCACCTTTGTTCAAGCAATGAGGGAAACTGCTACACTCCCATCAGCCCCTGTCTCCTACTCGGATACTAATGCCTGCCTGGATAGCCAACAGCCCAAACACCAAACTGATAGTCACCACCCACATTCTTTCCACAAAACATCAGCAAGATGAGCAGAGAACTTTTAGGTAATATAAATAAAACACAAACAACAGCAAAGAAGAAAATATGACCACTGTAGCCTTTAATCTATAGTTCGCCACAGTTGCCATTCAGACCTTTCTTGTCTACTGTCCAGGACATGCTTCTCTTCAATTCATTTAGCAGCTTGGATGAAGTCTGTCACCTACAGAAGCAGGACTTACCTTCATTCCTGCAAGAACTTATCCCCAGCATTCTTACTTTTCATTGGTTCCTATAGTCTTTTATTACATTTTAGAGCCCTTGCCACACAAGCATGAGGGCTTGAGATGGCCCAATTTTGATTCCTCAGCAGACATACCCACATTGAAGAAAAAAGCTGGGCATGCTACACACGTGTGTAACCAAAGTCTATGGGGCTTGCTGTCCAAAAATGGCAGCTCCTGGATAAGTGAGAAACTTCAACTCAAAGGAAATGCATGGATGAGTGATAAAGAATACTACCTTCTGCATATGCGCATGTGCCACACCCACATCAAATCAGACACCACACTATAAAAACAAAACAAAAAAGCATCAGGGCCCACAGTGGTGGCACAGGCCTTTAATCCCAGCACTTGGGAGGCAGAGGTAGGAAGATTGCCATGAGTTCAAGGCCACCCTGAGACTACATAGTGAATTCCAGCCTCATCTAGAGCAAAACCATACCTTGAAAAACCAACCAAACAAACAATAAAAGGTATTAGAATCACCTTTGTGTTGGAGGAACCCTTTTCTCCTTAGTAATTAGGACCAGCCACCCCAGCCATTTGGTTCAGTGGTAGAAAGTCCCTAATGGTCAAGTTGATACAGGATTTGGGGGTTCCTGAGGGGTTCCCCAAGTTTATGAACCCTAATTTTGGGTCCTGTTCTATTTTTAACAAAGAATTGATAAAAATATAACCTAAGAAGATAAATTATGAATTATTAAGTTTATCTAGGGAGAAATCACAAATTGTGGGGTATATTTAAGGGAGATTGGGATCTAGGAAGAAGATTACATGGGAAGTAAAAAACGTGTTCTCATGTGAGAAACACTGCATGGTTCATAAGACTCATCTAAGAGAAATCGAGGTATTTAAGGAAAGACTGGAGTTGAACCACAGCACATGGAGGATGGTTCATAAGAGAAGTTGAGGCATTCAAGAGAGGCCTCAAGGAGCTTGTATACAGGACTTAGACTTGGCATCTGCCTTGAGCTTCCCCATGGAAGGAAGTTAAGAGATGATGAGAGTTAATGGTCAGAACTTAAGGAAGAATAGCAGAGGGAAAATACCAAAGCAGAGACCAAGGGATGAGAAATGAGTAAGAAAGATAGTTGTATCCATGGCTATCTGAGTTTAGAGAAGAACAGAAAACAGGCCTAGAGTTAGTGAAAGCATCCATATGGTAGATCCGGAGTATAAGGAAATACACAGAAACCGGAGGAAAATCATATATGTAATTAAAATGAGAAGTTACTCCAAACTATAAAGCAGAGGCAAGCAGAAAAGGGAGAAACCAGATTCACATGTATCCCTGTGGCCAAAGCAAGGAAAGGCAGGTGGAGTGAACAGGAAGAAAACCAGTCTTTGTAGCATAGAGAATGTGTTTTTTCATCAGATTCAGGTATGCAAGAAGACCCAGATTGGTTTGTAGATTTGGAGCCCACCTGGGCTGTCCACCTAGGTAGTGTGCTAGACTGTGGCCAGGAGGAGGCACTGTAGATCACTATTGACCAGACATGCGATCCATTCCTGCCAAGAGTTCCATTCTTGTGCCAGGGTGAGTGACGTGTTTAGTGGCATCTCCTGGCTCTCTGGGCCTCAATCTCTAAATGAAACTGCCTATAATCTAGCTTTCTTCTATTCTCCTTTATTATGACTGTCTTCTATCCAAAACCTGTGCACCAAGGGAATGGTGCCATATTGAGAGCTAAGCATCAATTTCTGATTTGGGACCATCCAGCCCCACTATTTGCAGTAGCTGATCAGCCTCATGAGAGAAGTACGGGTCATTGAGTCCATGTATTACCTAACTTCTGCCTCCATTGTGTGAAGACAAGGGCATCTGGAAAAATGGAGCCCCTTAGTTTCTGGTCTTTATGGTCCTCCTCTGCCAAAGTTGCTCCATAGTGAATATTTATGAGACCGGATATCTTCACAAATTTTATCTTTCCAGTATGCTCATCCACACGCTCATTCCCAGAACTCCTGGCCATCAACTTTCTTTATCTTTCAGATCCTTGACTATCTAGCCAACAATGTAGCTCTTGTCCACAGATCAGTGCAGAACATCTTTCTACCCAGAAAGCTAAGTGCAGGGTTGCCCTTTCCCATTGTCTTTCAGGCATGCTCTGTAGCTGGCTCCTCTAAGTGAGGCCATCATACCATAAACTAAGCCAAAGTTTGCTTGGGTTTCCCATAGAATACTTCCACTGGAAACAGAGTTACATGGGCTCCACCATACCATTTCACAACTAGTCAGCTTGTCTGTCCTTATCTAAATCCTGATAAAATGATCCATCTAAGCACTCTTACATGGTTACCGCTTCCGCTTGGAAGAAGAGAGAGGTGAAGCAGATTCCTAAACTGCATCCTTACATCAGTTAGCTGAACAAGCAGAAACTAACAAGTCAGGAACTATTGAAACACCTAGAAACTATTTGGGAATAATGAGAACACAGATGAGCTTCAAGAAGTCCAGAAGATTACAAAAGGAGATTTAGAAAAATCTGGACTCTCTTTCCCCTCTGTATTTACCACTTATTGGACTTTATTCCTCTATTCCAATATTTACTTATGTACTTTATTCCAAGGACAGAGCAGATACAACAGTGAACGAACCAAGAAAACCCCATGATCTCAGGAGAATATGTGGCAGTTAGCAGATCTGTTGCTTGCTCACCACATGACTTAGACCTCTTGGGCCTCAGGTTCCTCGCCTGTAAAATGAGTAACTTCACTGGATAGTTAGGAAACTAAGTTAATTCATACATATGTAGTACTTACCATGTGGCCTGGTACATATTAAGCACAAAGGAAATCCAACATTTGTTTGTTTCAACAGAGCTTCACTGTGTACCCCAGGCTAGTCAAACTTGCCACAGTTCTCCTAGGATTGTGGGCATGAGCCACTACTTCCAGTTTAGGAAATGTTAGTCTTACATTCTATTTTATATGAACATTTTCTCATAATAAGAGAATTTGAGGAGGAGGTAAGAAAGGAGCTATTAGAATGCAAACAGTCACACACCTTCAGGCAGCAGGTATGGTTAAGAGTGCCAGCCCCCAGGTTCTCACAGAGTATGTAAGTGTGAACCCAAGACATAACCTGAGGCCAAGGTGAGTCCTTGAGGAGGGGATTGGGAGACCTCAGCAGGACACTGCTGAGTCAGACAGAGCTGACCATGCTTCTCAACCCCATCACTTCCTAATTGCGAACCCTTGGGCAAAGTCTATTTACCATGAAGAGGAGGGGGTGGATGACAAGGATTGTGATGACGATGACAGCATGATTATGGCCATCTTGAGAAGTCCAATCCAAACACTGAATGTGACCCAACTTTCAGAGAGAGAGAGAGGAACCTCCACTGTGTAGAGAAAAACTTCAGGTGTCCTTGTCATCCTTTTCTGGTTTTTTCCTAAGGGACTCTCCTGGAAGACAAGCACAATACAACCACTGGAAACCAATTCTAGTCAGCTGACATGAAGGAAGCCCTTGGAAGACTTCAGGGACGGCCACGGACTTGAAGAGCACACACCCAGGAGTCATAGAACTGTGTAAGTGCTGGAGAATCAAACTCTGGTGTGTGTCACAGGCACTCGTGTTTATGACAAGCACTCTTAGCCCCTGAGCCGTGACCCTAGTCCCTGTTACTTTGCTTTTGAGACAGGTCACATGTGCCGAGGCTGGCCTCCAACTCATTATGTAGCTGAGGGTGACACAACTCTGATCCTCCTGCTCCCAATTCCCAAATGCTGGGATTGCAGCACTGCCATACTCACGTTAAATTCTATTTTTCTTGACTTGAGGCTTAGCAATGGAGAAAGGTAGTTTCTAGAAGAAACTTTGATTTTGATGCTTATGCCCGAGTTTGCAGCTTTAGAACCTGCTTTATTAACTCGCCCATGAATTAATGTTTTCCATAAACTGAATTCATGGGATTTCACAAGTCATTTATAAGCCAGCATCCAATTTATTAATATTAAAAGATTAAAACCTGGGCTGAAGAGATGGCTTAACGGTTAAGGTGCTTGCCTGCAACGCAGAAGGACCTGAGTTAGATTCCCCAGTGCCCATGTAAAACCAGATACACAAGAGGGCGCATGTATCTGGAGTTCATTTGCAGTGGCTGGAGGCCCTGGAGTGCCCATTCTCTCTCTCTAATAAATAAATAAAAGATTAAAACCTTTATAGTAAACCATGACTGTGGCCTTCATATTAGATCTGTGAGACCTCAGGAAGCCAAATTAGCAATTAGATGGAAAGGTAAGCATAGAGGCAAACTGAAAGAACATGAAGACTTTATAGATTTTCTCAATGATACAGGCTAGGTATGATGGCCTTTTATAGGCCTGGGAAGTGAGGTGCAAGGTTCTGGAGCCTTCTCTCTAACATGTGTAGACAGGGCGCTTCTCTCCTAGCATCTCCATCAGCTGTATGGTGGCAGATAACGAGAACGTGAACCTGGTGCACATTTGTCCAATAAATATTTATTAAGTGTGAGTACCTTAATTGTACCAGACATTGGAAAATACAATAATGAATAAATATGAACCTACTCTTCCTTTTCAGCAAAAGGTATAAAATATACAGATGATGGACTGGATTATATGAACCAGTTCTGGTAACCTGCAGCTCTGTCTTTGGTTTCTTGCCCTCAACCTACAAACATTCTCCACTCTGAAAGGAAAATGTTTCCCTCAATCCTGCTACGTGGAGTTACCCATCTTGAATATTCTTAAACACCTTACATGGCTTACATTTACTGTTCCCAATATTAAAGCCAATATCAAGTTTCCACAGCATATGACACGGCTCAGTATTGCCACCGGACTTGTCCCTCCCTGGATGCCATGAAGTTGAATTCCTTGGAGTTTTCTTCCCTGAACCTTTATCTACCATGTTCAATGGGTCCTCTTCTTTCACTGTTGATTCCCAGCTTCCACTGCTTCCTCCCCCTCCATATCCCCCCAAGGTTTTCTCCTGACAAAAAGCTTCTTGTTTCTTCAAGTACTTTCTGTGACATCAGAGCCCACAGTCATCTCGGCATTGTTGCCTCTCACATTAGGTCCCCAGAGCTCACTCACTCTCAAGTCATTGACCTATATTATCTGCACATATTTCTTCTTGGATGTCTTGCCAAGTACCTCAAGCTTAATCCAAGCCAAAGCCATCATCTTCCCACCAAACCGGTTCTTCCTGCTGCCCTCCCCACCTTGGTTTTTGCACCATCATCCTTCCAGACAGACACGCTTTCTTCCTCTCGTGCATGCCTAAGCAGTTTTCAACTGCTCTTCAGCGATGCCGCCTTCCTCACTCTTTACATGCTCCCTGCAGATCTCACTGCCCATCCCCTCTCATTCCCTCACTAGTGGGCGCTTACTGTTTAAGTAGCCTCCCCATCTGTCCCAGGCTATTCCTTTTTGATGGCTTCTCCTTAATGATACAAAGTGAATTTTTTTTTTTTTTGAGGAAATTAGACCCATTTATTCCCGATTTGGTCAAGCGGTAAATAAATCCATTTTCCTTTGTGGTTTTCTGCCTCCCATTTATCTGTAAAATACAAGGCAGCTAAGGCAGCTGAGGCAGCAGGTTATATACCAATGTGCCCATGACCAGAGTCTCATGCTCACAATCTCAGACACGTGGAAGGCTAAGGCAGGAGAATTGCAAGTTTGTGGGCAGCTTAAGAAATGCCTGGAGAAAAGGGAGCCACATCAAAGGCCAAACACAGTGAAGGAACACACTTGCCCATTTGCATCAATGACAATATACTTTTTTCTTTGTAAAATTATAATTAAAAAATTATAATTTTTGATAATATTGACTATACACTAGTGGGTTTCTCTGTGATATTTTTACATGTGCATACTTTATACTTTGATCATATTCACCCTCTTTATTTTTATTTATTTATTATTATTAAGTAGAAACTCTGTGTGTACGAAGATAACTTTTTAAAAAAATTTATTTATCCATTTTCAAGCAGAGAGAGAGAAAGAGAGAGAGAGAGAGAGAGAGAGAGAGAGAGAGAGAGAGAGAGAGAGAGAGAGAGAGAGAGAGAGAATGCACCAGGGCCACCACGTTGTGGGTCTGGCGGTCCTGGGGAATTGAACCCAGGGCCTTAGGCACCGGAGGCAAGTACCTTAACTGCTGAGCCATCTCACCAGCCCACGAAGATAACCTTTAAATCACAGTTAAGTCATATAATTCCCTGGTTCAAAAAAAAAATCTCAGCACCTCCCTACTATCTTATAAATGGAAAATAAAAACCATGGTATTGACCCACTAACCAATGAAAGTCCTCCATATATATTTAGACTTAACCAGTGAAGCTCATCTCAACTCCATACCTAATTTACATCTATCTCCAAGATTACAATACCTGATCCAAGTCACCATGCAGAGTACGACTCGGGACCCTTCCCAGCTTGGGAGCTTTCTATTAGCGTGTCTACTCTGTCAATTCTTTGCAAGTCATAAGACAAACATGCTCCAGAGCTGCTGGATTGGGGAATTAACGTGACCATTGAGTGTCCAGCATTTTATCCCCTAAGTTACACCCATCCAGAGCCCAGAGGGGCTCTGTTGTTTTCAAAACTAGTAAAAGTATGAAATTCAAGCCCTTTCTAGTATATTCTCAAATACTAAAATTCATTGTAGCTTGTAGGTCTTATTTACCACTCAGAACTGAATACTTACTAGTCTCTAAACACAACCTTCATTTTCACAAGAAACCTTTGCATATTTCTTTGCCCTGTACTCCACCGATGTCTTTACCGCCATTTAAATTTACTGGAACTTCACTGCTTCTGGGAAGTAGTGCCAAATTTTTCTATTTGGAAGCTCTTCCCTTATGGTGTGGTGCTCCTTACGGTACTGACTACAACTTTCCTAGTAGCAAGACACACAAAAATGAATGTCTTATCTCTGCTACTGAACAGTAAATAAGCTGGTATCATATTTTCTTTTGCTTTGCCTCATAAAGCCTCATACACTCAAAGTCCATATGATTAAGCACACTGTCCTATTCAATGGAACTTTTTTTTCTTTTTATAGCAAGACTTCCTGGGTAAAGGAAATAAGAGATTGATTTACATTCTGGAACAATCTCCTTATGCCACAGAGCACTAACACCAAGTCACAAACCACATTTCAAGGATTATTTGCACCAGCACACAGTATCTCCCAATAGAATTTTTTAAAAGACTTTAATTTTTAGAACAGTTTTAGGTTCATAGCAAAACTAAGCAGAAGGAACAAAGAGTTCCCACCTCCCCCTACACATACATTACTAACCCCCCCCACACACACCAGGAGAGTACATTTGCTACAACTGATGAACCTGCATTGATACATCCTTTCTACCAAAAGTCCATAATATACATTAGGGCTCAGGGTTGGTGTTGTACAGCATATGAGTTTGTACAATGTTTAACTCAAATAAATGTAAAAGGGCAAATATTGTATAAATTATGCTCACACCCTGTGGGATTAAATTATGAATGCACTGCAGAAGCCAAGTCTGGCAGCGCAGGCGTGTAATCCTAGCTAACTTTGAGGCAAAGACAGTAGGATGGCAGGTTCAAAGCCTGCTTGGGCAAGTGAGGGAGACTTGATCTCAAAATAAGCAAGAGTATGAATGAGTGAATGAATGAATCACTAAATAAGTGCCTCATAATTATTCAGTGATAGAGTGTTTGACTAGCATACCAAAGGCTCTAGATTCAAGGACCAATCATAAACAAAGGAAGGGAGAGATGGGCTGAAGTAATGTTCAGAGGTTAAAGGTACTTACTTGCAAAGTGGATGGCCTGGGTTCAATTTCCCAGTACCCATATAAAGCCAGACCACTAAGTGGTGCATGTGTCTCAAATTCAGTTGCAGTGGCAGGAGGCCCTGGTGTGCTTATTCTTTCTCTTCCTCAAATAGATAAAAAATAATATATATGTATTAAAGAAATACATAGCAAAAGTAATAGTTTGGGAAATTTTCAAATTAGACGACTTTTTCCTAAAAAATTAATGGGTCAAATAATTTTTTAAAAGCAAAGTCATAAACAATCTTGCAATGAACAGCAACAACAAAACGCCGGGTGTAGTGACCTAGTCCTGGAGTCCAAGCAGTTGGGAAGTAGAAGCAGAAGGCTCATGATTCAAAGTCATCCTCAGTCAGCCTGGACTACACCAGGCCCTGTCTCAAAATACAATAGCCAATAATAAAATATCGTGCAATGAGTAAAAATGAAAACAAAACTTACAAGATACATCTAAAGCAGTATTTTAGATGAAATTGTCAAAAATAAAATTAAAAAATTTTTGAAGTAGAAAACACCCTAAAGTAAGCAAAAGGAAGGACATATTAAAGTCTCGAGCAGAAACAAGTGAGGTAGAGAAAGATAATGGAGAAAAATCTATTAAGCTAAAAGATGAACCTTTAGCTGTATTGACAAAAAGAGAGAATTCACATTATTAATTCGTCGACAAAATTTCTACTATCAAACTTACAGCAATGAAAAGGATTTTAAGGAATGTCAGGATCAATTATACCAATGAATTGGGTATCCTGAATGAAACAAATTCTTAGAAATACAATTATAGCACGATTATTTACACAATGGAGCCATATTTACTTGCCTAGTAATAATACATATTTCCAAATGCTCACTGAAGATCAAGGAAGGTCATGGCTACATTTTCAATATTGGTGGCTTCTCTGTGCCCTCTTCAAGTCTTTTGCTCCTTTCTAATGCTACAACTGATTACCTAAATAGGGCTAAAGTGGCTCATTACATGAGTACAAATGAATAAATGCATTACTTGTCTCCAAGCAGGCAACACAATTCACATTGAGGAATTCACACTCAGTGGGCAGACGCTCGGCTGAGGCAGGTTGTTATCACTGGATGACCTAGAGAGAATGATGTACTGAAGTATTTAACATCATGGCCTCTGTGTATGAGCTTTTAACAACCATTTACAGTTCTGTGTACTCATGGGGTCTGCAGAATGCCACAGTCTTGTTTCACAAGGATAAGAAATCTTTATACTAGTGTGGTTTGGCAAATGTACAACCTCATAATTAGCAAAATGCCCATGTATCTAGCTATGGTTACTTTGTCAGAAAGTCCTGTTTTGAAAGGAAAAGAACTAGGTTCATAAAACTCTTAGAAACTAAGAACTTTGGCACTTGAAGACAAAGCTTGACTCTTCAGCACATGTCAGAACAGCTCTTTTAAGACCTCGTGTCGGACATCAAGGTATAGCTGGAGTCTTATTAGACACAGTAGCAAAGTCTTAGGAAACTCACTTGCATTTATGTAGTCCTTCACTGTTCAGTGAGGCTGTTGAACATCCAAAGTGTCACTAGTCTGAATGTAGATTTGCTGTAAGTATAAAACACTCTGAATTCCTTAGTACAAAGAAAATGCAATGACCTCAGTTTAAAAAATATTTTATTTATTTATTTGCAAGCACAGAGAGAGAGAGAGAGAGAGAGAGAGAGAGAGAGAGAGAGAGAGAGAGAAGAGAGGCAGACAGAAAGAATGGGTAACCAGGGCCTCCAGCCACTGCAAAGGAACTCCAGATGCATGCAGTACTTTGTGCATCCAGCTTTACATGGGCACTGGAGAATCGAACTGGGGTTGCTGCACTTTGCAGGCAAATGCCTTAACCATTGAGATATCTCTAGCCCTGACCTCAGTTTTTACATTGCTTACATGTTGAAATATTTGGAGTACGTTAGGTGGTATAAAATGCATTATTAAAGCTAATTCCACCTAATTTCTTTTTACATTATCATTGAAATTTAAAACGTGGCTCATGTCATCTTTATCTTGGGTAGCAAAAACCCTAATCTGTCACTGACAACTTGGCAATTCAAAGGAAGAATGCTGTCATCAGTAAAACAGATATGCACAGGCGTAGGACCAGCTGTAGAAATTTTCTCCCTAAAAAAAATCATTATGGAGAACTTGTGGAGAATGGAATCGGGGTTCCCCATCATTTCTTGATACAGGCAGTGTTCATAAGACTAAAGAGGTGGTTAGCAGGTTAAAAAAATAGGTTACAGTGAAAATAGTTACCCAAGCTTGGGCCTAATTATAGTGTGACTCAATCCCTCAAAAGGTTGTTTGATAATATCCCAGTTTATAGCCTAATGACCAACATTATCAAATTACCCCTTTCTGTGATTCAGTGCCATGTTTATGGACTCTCATTACTTCTTTCAAACATAGATGGAAATGTCGAGGGGTCTCCACTTAGTCCTGACTCACATGAACATGCTGGTCTCTTCTGGACCAGCTGTGGCTCTGGATTCTAGACTAGAACAAGTCTAGAGAGATTCTTCTCAGGAGAGAAGACAGGCTTTGTACTGATGTTTCACCCAAGACTTTCTGGCTTGTATATAACTCCCTGGGAGTTCCTGTGGTGCAGCCACTTCTGCTTCCAACCCCCCTCCTGGAGAGGTCACATGGTCAGAGCCTGTGACACTGTGACAAACTCACTCACCACAAGAATCTGGAAAGGAAGTGCCCTTTGTACAGTCAGGGGTCCTTTGCCCTCTGTTCCTCTCCCAACATACACCTGTACACCCAAACAGAGCTAGCTGAGTCTTAGACCCTTCAATCCAAATTTACTTAGGTTTTTAACATTTTATTAGCAAAAATACCATACAAATATATTAAATGTCCAAAATAGAAAAACAAAAATTTAATTTCTATGACATGTCTAAATCAGAAAAAATATTAATAGTACCAATACAAAAATATTAATAATTGCATTCAAGGGCTTTTTCATGGGCTGTGATCATGTAAACGTGTTTTTCTGTTTTAACAAACATTCATTCACTCATTCATCACTTTTGCTAGGAGTATGCAAATCTAAAAGTCACTATCTGAGTCAGCATGAAGGCACCTTGCCCAGGAAAATGGGTTTTAAGTCAATTTAGGATCTTTTTTTTTCCCTAAAAAAAAAAAAAAACAACAATTTCCAATAGGTATAAAATCTATATATAAGTACAACCAGTGACATTTTAGAGTCAGATTTTGTAATTCCAAACTGCTAATATTTACTTTGAAAAACAAATTTGTTCTCCTTATGCCCACACCTAGTTCACTCAGGGAGGGGCGTGGCTCTCTGCCTCAGGAAGTTTTGTAGAGAGAACAGCAGAAGCTGTTTTAAGACTTTTCCACCCTTTGAAAGGGCATGGGTAGGGTTACAGAAAGCTGATCTTGCAGGAGCCTAGAGCAATTTAGAAGTGTTAACGAGCTCTACCCAACCTCTGGAAGCAGAATGTCAGAAGGTGAGGTCCCAGAACCTCTTCTAGCAAATTCTTCAGGTAATGAATACGCACAGTGACGTATAAGAACTATCTGGCTACAGCAAAGGATCCCAGAAGAAGACAGGCAAACAGCATACTCTTGGGGAAGGAGAAAGAAAAATCAAAGCCCATAGGATTGTGAAGCCCAGGGTTGTCTACTGGGAAGAGGTGCTGAGACAGAGGTGCTGGGAAAGACCTCCCCAGGTGCTTGACCTCATTCTAGGCCCCATCATTGCCCATCATCTTTTGAGGGACTCCTAGACTGTTGGAGACACTCATCATGGCATGGAACCATATAGTCCAGTTTGGTTTGGTTTAAAGCAAAGGACTACTGCCATCCCAAAAATGAGAAGTGGTCGGTTCTTTGCACACCACAAGCAGCTTTTGTTCAGGTTCTTTGTTGCACCAGTGAGAGAAAGGTTAACTAAACAGTGGGTAATGGGGAAATGAACTCCAACAGGCAGGCTGAGCCATCTCCCCAGCCTTTTATGGCAGGGAAAGCTCCTGGGTAGCACTAAGAGGCAGCTGGTCACATAGCATCTATGGTCAAGAAGCAGAGAGGAGTGGATGCTGGTGTTCAGTTTGCTTTCTCCTTTTTCTTCAGGCTGGGACCCCTGCCAATGGAGAGTGCCACTCACATTCATGGGGAGTCTTTCAGTTAAATTTTTCTGGCAACATCCTCTACACCCAGGGGCAAGTTTCCATGGTAATTCTAAGTCCAGTCAAGTTGACAAAGAGAAGTAACCAAGGAACCATCACAACTCCATCCTTTTCAACATGACATCCAAACACATCACTTTTTTTTCTTTCAAGGTAGGGTCTTACTCTGGATGGAATTCACTAAGTAGTCTCTGGTGGCCTCTAACTCAGAGCAATCCTCCTATCTCTGCCTCCCAAGTGCTGGGATTAAAGATGTGCGTCACCACACCCAGAGAAACACATCACTTTAAACCATAACATCCCAATCCTAGTTCCCACAGGCTCATGGCCATTTCATAATGCAAAACGCTTTTATTCCAACTTCGAAAGTCCTCATACTCTCTAACAATCCTAGCTTCATCCTATAGTCCAAAGTCTCTTCTCAAAAACAAATCATAACCATGAGCTCCTGTAAAATTTAAAAAAACAACAGTTATATCCAATAAGCAATGGCACTAAGCATTCCCATGTTTGAAATTTCTACACTAAAATGATTAAGAGAAAAGGCAATGAAACCCCTCCCATTTCCCTTAAAAAATAAGCCTCAGGGGTAACTCCTGTATGCTCTTCTGGGGAAGTCAGGATGAGGAACTGAAGAAACTTGAGTGGAACCTGACAGACCATACACAAGGTTTTGGAAGTCTGAGCCAGTAGTGGTGACTTTACATCAGGAAAAACCAGCTGAAGCTTGAACCTGGTGATGAAAAAGTAAAGATCAAGAAGCCTTGTTGGGCCTCAAGAGCTTAATAACTTCAAGACCTGTCCTATGAGCATGCTGAACTGTTCTGAACAGCAAGTTTGTAACCAATCCATGAGTCCTTTATCATGGATCAGTAAAAAAGCTACTTTGCTCATTTAACAAATATTTGTTACTTACCCAACACTCTGCTGGTTGAAAAAGGCTTACTAGGCAGGCAGCAACCAAGTAGTCTTGGCCCTTATGAATAACCAAACTCTATTTGGAAATTTGCTATGAAATATTTAACATGCAAATGTAACATACAGAAGTAACAGGGAGACTAGGAGGTGTTTTACATTTGCCTGTGGTTTTCCAGGACAAATTTTACAGAAGAAATAGCTTTGGAATTAAAAGTTCTAAGACAAAAGGCAGAAGCAAGAGGTCTTTTCAGGAAGGAAATGAATGTGTAAGACGGCATAAAACCACAATCGGGAACTACAGTACATGTTTGCTGGAACATAATGTCTGGGGTTCTAGGATTTCCTTTCCAGCCTGCACACACTACCTTAATGTAGGTCTGGGACAAGAGAAAGGACTTAAGCTTGAAACTCTATTCGCCTTTTAAGATTAGTTTAATCATGGAAAGGGGAGAGGAGATTCAACTTCAAGGGTAACTCCTAACTGTGAGCTAGCCTGGCTCTTAGATCACTGACTCAGCCCAAGAAAGACAGAGGAACATAAAAGGACTCAAGGCCCAAGATAAAACACATGGTACAGCCTCAACCTACTTACCATAATTATAGACCCTTACACAGACGGAAGATGAGTCAATCCGAAATCAGAGGTCTAAACGTACTTTCCTGTACTTTTGCAGTTTTTGTTTTTTGGTGAAAACAAGGAAATGAGGCAAGTATGATTTCACAACTCACATAGCTTTTTCCTTAGGCCCACAGTGGTTAAAGAACAAAACCAAAAAAACAAGTGTCACAGGGAGCACATTTCCAGGATGAGGTGCATTAACCACATAGTGAATGAGTCCTATAATCATTAGTGCAGTTGCTCAATTCGAATGGGAGCCGGCCTCGGTGGAAAGTCGTCTAATTGAAGGCGGGGCGTACCTTTACATAGGTGATTGTCAGGAGAAACTGGCTAGACTAACAGAGCAGCGATCTGTGATAATTTCTGGGGTCCCTCCAAGCCACAGGACAATGTGCGCTCGGGCGAGCCAGGTCTGGGAGATGGCTGAAGGCCCGCAACCGCGTGCAGCTGTCTCCCTCGGGCTTTCTGCGTCTGGACGCAGCACGACCAGAGGTGCGGCGAGGTTCTCCGGGCGAGCATGCCCTTCACGTGACACACATGGCACAGAAACGACCCTACCGAAAGGGCTGCTGGGCATTACTCCGGAGAGAAGCGACAAGAAATCAATTAAACAAGTTACCAAACCGGGCGTGGTGGCGCACACCTTTAATCTCAGCACTCGGGAGGCGGAGGTAGGAGGATCCCCACGAGTTCAAGGCCACCCTGAGATGACGTGGTGAATTCCAGGTCAGCCTGGGCTACAGGGAGGCCCTGCCTCGAAAAACAAACAAAAAGTTACCAAAGGAGTCTGGATAATGCGCGAAGAATACACGCGAGGCTTTGGTTTTTCTCTTTAAGACAAGGCAGCCTTGGCCCACGTGCAGGTCAAACTCCCCGCGTGACTTTCCCCAGCACCCCCACGCCGGCGCGCACAGGTGAGGCCGACACCACCTCCTGTGTCCACTAGGCGCGGGCCTGGCGCCTGCGCACACGAGCCCGGGAGGCCCCGCCCCTTCCGGCACCCGCCCCGCCCGGTGCGCGTGCGCCGCGGCCCCGCCCCGCCCCGCCCCCGCCCGGCCGCGTTTTCCCCGGGTCCCGGGGGACGCGCGCGGTGCTGGCGGCGGCGCTCGGCCTGCGCGGCGCCCGGCGGCTCGGCCATGGCCCGGCGGCCCGCGGCGGCGGCGGCGCTGACCCTGCTGGCGCTGGTGGCGCTGCGCGCGCCCGGGGCGGAGGCCAGGGCGCTCGAGTGGTTCTCGGCCGTGGTGCGCGTGGAGTACGTGGACCCGCGGTCCAACGCCACGGTGCGCAGCGTGCCCGAGAGCGGCCGCTTCGGGGACAGCTCGCCCAAGGAGGACGTGCGGGGCCCCGTGGGCATCCCGCGCGCCGACCCCGAGGGCTGCGCGCCCGGCACGAGCTTCCACGCGCCCGGCGGGCTGGGGGCGCGCTGGGTGGCGCTGGTGGCGCGCGGGGGCTGCACGTTCCGGGACAAGGTGCTGGCGGCCGCGCGCGGGAACGCCTCGGCCGTGGTGGTGTACAACGAGGAGCGCTACGGGAACCTCACGGCGGCCATGTCCCACGCGGGTGAGCCGAGGCCGAGGGGCGGGAGGCGCCCCCGCGGGTTGCGGACTGCGAGGGTGGTGGTCGTGCCTCGGTGGAGCCTCGGGCCCTCCGGCGGGCACTCTGGGATCCCGCGTCCACCCCGCCGCGTGCCGTGCCGGCTCCCGCCTGCAGAGACCTGGCTTGAATTGTTTCCCACGTGCCAGAGAGAGGGTTGCAACCCAGGCCTGACCTCCGGTCCTGGGTGCGAATCTTGAGGGTAGACGAGATGCTAGGTTACTGTGTTGGTTGAGACACGACTTCGGGCGGGCGGGCTGTCGGAAGACGCACAGGCTGCTTGAGTGCGTTTCAGTTTGCGGAACGACAGCCTGAGATCAGACTTCCTTCTGGGGATCCAGTGAGTGATCACGTTTCTGTTGTGTCTTCTAAGAGCGCCGAGCGTTAGGCGTCACAAATGACTCATTCAGGATTTCCTCTAAGGTTTTTGTCGAAAGTTTCTGTTGCAACTAAGTCAGATATCCTTTTTCTGTCCTGTGCTTCTGCTTTCCTGTTCCATGTGGGCTTCTTGAGTGCAGTTCAGAATCGAGCATAACGTGTGGGACAGTGACAGAGGCAGGAGCTCGGGTCGAGCCGTGAAAGGGTGAGGTAGGGGTATTTGACTCTCGATGGAAGGAGTTTGCGAGGATCCCGGAATGGAGAAGTGACTGAGGTCGCTGGGTCTTTGAAAATGAAGGTCTGGACAGTGGTGGGTGGGAATGTTACCCCATTGATTACAAATCCACTCAGTGATTGTTGTTATACCCAAGCTGTGTTTCCACAAGACTCATGAAGAATGCCAGTATTCCAGGTTCAGCCTGTCTGTCCATGGTGTTCCCAAGTTTGGTAGTGATGCACATGAAAAAAGGCCGTGATTTCCCAATATTGGGTATACACACTTCTGGTTGTAGGCTTATTCTAGTGTAGACTTTCTGTTAAATGGAAGGGTCTTCAGCCTACATTTTCGACATTTACCTAGTGCATTTTTTGATCACGGCTTTCATTCCTTCCAGGTAGCTAACACTTGTCTTGCTTGTTTATATTGATATGATATTTATCCAGATCCAGAAAAACACCTCATTGTTGTTAATTTAAAATCCTTCAGGGGCTTCTGTTCCCATTACCTGCTTGCATTCTAGCCTCCTTGGCATGTCAATAATTCTAATTGAGACAAGAAAAGGGGGATAGCTAGTGCCACCTTAAAAAAAAAGTGTGAAAGGACCCATCATGGAGACATGGTTGTGTTCAGTGTCCTACATCTTCCAAGATAGCTCTTTAAGGTAGATCCGTAACTCCAATGGGTAGAAATGGATACTCAAGAATTTTATTAGAACTTGGCCCAGATTACTTGGTGATCTGTAGTCAGGTAGTTATGTCGTAGGGGGCTGTCCTGTGCACTGTGGGATGTTTAGCTACACTCCTGCCCTCCCCCTGAATTCTGGGAATGCTCCCAGAATTGTGATAATCAGAAACACCTCTACATTTTGCCAATCTTCAGGCAATGACTTTTGAACTGCTGACCTTAAAGGAAGATTAATTGGTAGCTAGTGTGATACAGAATCAGAGGAGTCTAGTTAGACTGTTTGGGGTGGTTACTATCGCAGAAATGGAAAGGTTGGCCCAATTAGGAACCAGGGTGCATCTGTGTGATTACTTTGAGAAGAGAACTGAGAAGATGAAAGAAACCAGCTTTGACACACTGTATTTAAACTTGAGGTGAATGGATCCTTGAGTCACTAAGGTTGCCCAGATGTGGTTTTCTGTGGTGAGAATGTAGCTGGAGCCAGGAAAACCCACTGATTTGTCAGTTCTTCATGATTCATGGATTTCTCTGAACTGGGTAGAGGTGTGTTTCTAAATTTTAATACTGATAAGCTTCTTAAGTTCCAAGGAGAATTTCTCTAGTTCTTCTGAAATTTAGTACTAGATTTAAAAAAAATCTTCACTCAATATTTTATTGGGGCCTAAAAATAGTGACTTTAAGACCATATTCTATTGCATCATCTATCAGGGTCGTTACCCATGCCCAACTTTGGTTTTTAGAGTTAATATTTACCAGCTGCTTTGGGCAGAGCATTATTCCTTCTCAGAGGTAGAAATGCATAAGACACAAGCCAGCCTGTGATGGATTGATGTCTCTTAGGAGTGTTATACACTAACTTTCCAGACTAAATGGTATGGATTTGAGTGAATCCTGTGCCCAGATGCTTAGGAAGCATAAAGGAAGGACAGTTTGTTATAAATTATAAATTTGTTATAAATTAGCTTGACCAAGACACATAGAAATAGATAAGTCAAAGCCCTGAAACAAAATCTTCATAGAATGTTATGGATTAATAAATAGGATGCTTCTTTAGGTGTTTTAAGAATGTCACTTTAATTATTGGAACAGTTAGTTACTCACTGAGTGTTAAAGGGCCAGGCTTAGAGCTATGTTTAGAGAAAAGGCACCAGTTGGAGTAGAGCAAGAGTGATTTCAAAGATGTATAAGAGGGCTGGAGAGGTGGCTCAGAGGTTAAGGCACTTGCCTCCAGTGCCTAAGGCCCTGGGTTCAATTCCCCAGGACCCACATAAGCCAAACCCACAAGGTGGTGGCCCTGGTGCTCGCTCGCTCTCTCTCTCTCTCTCTCTCTCTCTCTCTCTCTCTCTCTCTCTCTCTCTCTCTGCTTGAAAATAAATAAATAAAATATTAAAAAAAGATGTATAAGAAATGGCTGACAGTGGATAGGGCACTTATTAAGAAGTATTTGTTTTTTATTGGTAGAGCATGGTAAATAGTTTATGAGTGAAGAATAAATTCTTGATTATCTGTGATATACTCACAGATGACTTAAACTCTAGATTTTAATTTTAGGTGTATTTTGCCAAAAGTGCCACCTTCACCACTTTGCAGTGGTGGGGTCAAGTTTCTAGACAGATTCTAGCAACCGTCCATAAGGAAGATGTGTGTATTGTTGGTTGGCAAGATGGGTTGTAGGACTTGAGTGCAGAAGTAACACTGCAAAAGCTGCATGAGTTCCCAGTAAGGTTGTTGAGCAGTATTTTCAACACCCCCCTTTTCTGTTATGGTGGGATTGTTGTTTTTAGTAGGTAGGTCAGACTAACCTTTGACTTGGGATTCTCCTTCCTCAGTCTCCTGGGTGCTAGGGTTACAGGCACGCATCATCATGCTTGGCCACAATATTTTTGAGCAAACCAAATCATCTAAAATATAACTTACAGCTCCATAGTGCCCCAATAAGATTGCATTTACTTTGCAGCCCTCACACTAACAAGCCATGAAAGCATTTCTGTTCCATATAATGGCTTCACATTTTCAAGACATTTACATGTGTTACTATTTCCTCCGCTATCATACTCATTAATATACTACATTACAGTTTTCCATGAGGCCACGCTGCCTGGTGCTGGGGCTGTAAAACCCAACAGAAAAGAATAGGTAGAGAAGAGAGACCTGTAAAGAAATTGCAGGTGGTGTGCGAAAGGAGGAGTATCTCAGAGAGGTTATAGCGGTGACGACAGGAAGAGCATGTTTGCTGTCTAGCTAAAGTTGAGCTTGCGCTAAATCTCAAGGTTTGCATCGGGATTCAGAGTATGGTAGTTAAGATAGTGGGGGGAAAAGAGAAAGTGAAAGTTTGAGGGATTCTGTTACTGGAACTTAGAGATACGATTTCTTGCTGCAGAATTGGTTTTCTAGACCAGAAATTGAATCTCCTGCTTTAAATATTTCAGTAGTTTTATCTCCTTCCAGAGTGTTGAAATCTACTTTAAATAGTTTTCTTGGCAGGAAAAATGGAACACTACAATCAAGTGTTGCTCTGTTAAATTTTGAAGCTGTTTGCCAAGTAAAAACACAAGTTTTGTTTTTGTCTATGGTACCTTTTTGACACAAAAAAATTGAAGATGAAATGAGTATTATTTTATTTTTAGCACAGGAGAATTTGAAATTTTGTTACCAATGGTTTGTCTTGCTAAAAATACTTGCTAAAAATAAAACTACCCACAGGCACTGGTCTGCCTGTTGCTGGTGCACAGTGCTATAGATTGCTTTGTGGGTGAGAGATTGTCAAGATGACCTTTTGCAGTCTAGTAAGACTAAGCCCTGGGGAAGAAAAATTGAATTCCAGTGGCCTTATCTCTTCTGTCTCAAATCTTTGGGTTTCTCCTGCAAAGAAACTCACCTATTTAGTTAGGAAATAAGCTGAGATTTGCTGTCATGTGCCAATACAGGCACAGTTGTACAAAATTACTTGAGCAGATTAGTTATCACGGATTGGCCCAGAGAGGTGTTGGTACACTAAGAGGTAAAGGGCTAGGGTGATTGTGGTGAAGAATGTGCTTGGTACCCCTTGGGTTTGTGCCCAAACTTACTTTTGAAGTTAGTGTGTTTTGCCCTTCAGTTCAGTTCCCCCAGGTTTTGTTGTTTTATAAAGGGAACTCCCTTTAAAGAAAGCACTTTTTTAAAAAAGCTAAGAGTATTTTGGGTTTTTGTTGTTGTCTTTATTTTTTAAATAACCTGGGTTTTGAGGATTGAGCTCGGGTTCTTCATTGGACAGTCATAGGGTAGAGCCATCACTGAGTTTCATCAATTTAAAACAGGTCCTGAAAGCAATCTTGCTACATGAGAAACTAGGCATTCATTTCCCCTCCCCAATCCCACAGCTTTTAAAAAATATTTATTTAGGGCTGGAGAGATGGCTTATGGGTTAGGTGTTTGCCTGCAAAACAGAAGGACTCGGTTCAATTCCCAAGTCCCCCTATAAAGCCAGATGCACAGGTGGCACATGTGTCTGGAGTTAGTTTGCAGAGGCTGGAAGACCTGGCGTGCCCATTCTGTCTGCCCCTCTCTCTCTCTCTCTCTCTCTCTCTCTCTCTCTCTCTCTCTCTCTCTCTCTCTCTCTCTCTCAAATTAATAAAATATTTTAAAAAGTGTATTCATTTGTGTATGTGCACATGAGGGGTCAGAGAATAACTCTGAAGGGTCTCTTGCTACTGCAAGTGAACTTTCAGACTGCAAAGAAGTATCAGCAGCTGGCCTGCCAGTGGGTGGCTCCTCCTGTTGCAGTGGGCACAGACACAGCTGGGATCACAGATGCACTGGCCACTTTGCATCTGGCTTTTACCTGGGTGCTTAAGAGTTGAATTTATGCCAGCAGGCTTTGCAAGGAAGCACCTTCAACTGCTGAGCAACCCCCCCCCCCCCCCGTTTAATACTGTAATTTCTTTTAACTGATTGGGCTAAGTGAGCTCCTTCCTAGGTGAGAAACAGCAGGTGGGTATAAGTGTTTTCACCTCATGGCATCCTTGTGGTACTCATTTTATCAAGATCCAACCCTCACTCCGCCTCTCTAGTCTTATGATTTTAGTAACTTCTCTCTTTCATTTAACAAAATGACTTTGTGGTATATGCCTTGGTCACTGGCTAAACTAGAGCCATCACCATCTCAAATATGATTCTAGGGTGGTTCCCTTTTTTGTTTAACAAGCTTTTCTATTCTTGAAGATGTAGTACAAATATGCTTATCAGGGAAAGATTTTTCTCTACCTCATACAAGATTATCCCACTTCTGTGGTTTTTGTTATTCTTGCTTATTAAATAAACAATCCAAAGTTGAATTAGTTTTATCCTGATTTCATAGTTGAAGAACCATTTGCAGAGAAAACCAGCTTCTCCGGACCTAGCAGTGGATAACAAAGTGGTGTTTGAACCCAAGTCTTTCTGGCTTTGCAGCTGTATCCCCTATGAAGAGAGTTCAGGAATGGATAGTGCCTTGGATTTGGTTTTTCCAACCCCTAGAACTATCTTTTCCAGGTGGCACATGACATTGAACAATTCACTGAAGATTTCTGCACCCTTGGCTGTAGAATGATAGTGCCTCTTTCTGCTTCAAATGAAATGTTCAGTAATTTTGAAGGTGTTTTCTCATTATTCCCAAAGAAGGCCTTACATGGACACTGGGGAATTGAATCAGGGTCCTTAGGCTTTGCAGACAAATGCCTTAACCACTGGACCATCCCTTCAGCCTAATGCCAAGGTTTTAACTAGTAAAGAAACGGAGTCTAGCAGTTCACTGATGTCAGGTTTTTCATAGTTTAGGATTATGAAAACAGGTATTGCTCTATTTGTATGTATAATCTGACTTTTTAAGCTTATTTGCTTATAACTCTCAAGGCATGTTCCCTGCTCCAAGATAATAGCCTCATGCTCAAGTGATCTTCAACTAATGAAAACAGTCAAAAGCTTCAATATTCTGTTAATAGCCTCCCCTGGGTAATTAATTGGTACCCATGCAGGTATCCAGAATAATCAAAGATTTTTTTTTAAACAGATGCCCAGAGTATGCCGCCTTTTATTTGTCTTTCCTGACCATTTCTAGGGCAAATACATTGGTTTAGATTTGTTGATAGGAATATTGTTTTCAGGACAGGTAACATGTTCTGTCTGTACTCATAACTGTTCCATATTTCTACCTCACAAGTGCTGGGATCAAAGGTGTGAACCACAACACCCAGCAGCTATCTGAAGGATGAGACATGCTTGTTTTATATACTTGACAAGTAAACTTAGATGATCAACAGAATGCCTTTAAACTTTTTGCCATTCTTTAACTATCCACACCCTTCAAGGTTGGTGTAACTTTAAGAGTTACTAGAGCTAAAAAGGCCCAATAGTTTGCTTTCTGGTCACATGTCCTAAGGCCACAGGAGATGGTGGCACCCTTCTAAGTGTTTTACATTGGCCCTCTGATAAGTCACCTGCCTTCCTGATCAGGGAGGACACGGAGACCTGGAAACAACAACAGCAACAAAAATAATTGGTGTGCACTCTACAATAGGAGAGTCACAGCAGAAGAAAATTGGTCTTCCAGGCTTCCCAAAATAGGGAAGGCCACCCATTTGGGCAGGATGGCCCTGACTCATCCTAACAGATGACACCATTTCTGAGGGAGCCATAGAGTGCCTTCCAGGTTCCTAGAGTCTCCCTTGGAGAACCACTATTGAGCTCCAAAAGTGTACCTTTGATTAAATTTTGGCTACCTGTTTGGTTTTAAGCATTTAGAGAAAAGTACAACCAAAAATAAGTATGCCTCAAATATTATATGGATGGCTCTTAAGTCTATCATAAATAAACAGGGACATAGAAAGAACTTTCTGAAAAAGGGAAACCAACAAAATCTTAAGGTATGTTGGCCCCATCTCTAGTAATTCTAGCTCCACAATAGGGGAAATTAATCAGATCTGGGATACATATATGTAGATGACTGACCAAAGGTCACATAAGTCAAAAGGCTATTTTATACTCGGAACAAAGAAACCATAGTTGCTCAAAATATCCCAGTAGTGTTTATTACCCAGGATAGGTTACTTCCGACTTAAGCCAAAACCCTCCAACCATCAGAATGGTTTGGTACTGAATGGGTCCTGAGGCCAGAAGTACTTTGGGCAACCCCCAATGACACCCAGTGGCTCTGTGGCACTAGCCTTTGACTCTGGCTACCGCCAGGATGGATTAGAAGGTGCACTCTGGGATTTTCTTGGATGAAATGTGACAAGTAAAAAACCTTAGAGTGCCCAGCCAATTCACCTGTATTAAAGCACCAATAGACTAGGAGTGTGTTTACTGGTACAATCATCTAGTCTCTTTATTCCATCTATTGGCTTAAATGATATTATCAGGCACATAGAAACTCTTCACTATACCCAAAAGGCTTTAAATGACACAGCTGAGTGAATCTCCTTTCTTAATTCTGAGGTTCAAATGGTCAGAAAGGCAATTATACAAAGTTGCATGGCTTTAGACACTCCCATAACAGACCAGGAGATACTTGTGCTATTATCAAGGTGAAATGTTGTGTATATAATCCTTATAACTCTGCTAGTGTCTCATGGGCTTTAGAAGACCTACAGGAACAGTTTCAGACCATGTCAGACACTACTGTAGGACTGTCTTCTTGCACTCCACCAATACAGTTTTGGGGTCCCTTAAAAAGTCCCACTGGAGAAGTTTCCCAACTGCCACACCCAATGACCCACTCACCTTGAAGAAGCCAGATTGGTCTCTGCCCTAATTCCCTAACAGGAGTTAGAGGGGTGGTTGAGGCACTTTCGGGTGAGTAGGCAGCAGGAATGTCCTTGGTCCTGCCCTTACAGTCTTCCCTTCCTAGAGATCAGAGAAGAACCTGGCTTTTCCTTGTCTCTTGCCTGAAGGAGTTCCCTAGATCTGCTTTGCTATAAACAACCAGAGTTCCTCTCTGGGAAGGATTTCCCTTTTCTAAAATTAAGGTTTAAATCTGATCCTGGAATTCTGGTTGGTTAATCTCAGCCCTATACTTGGCATTATGGCCAGCCTATTCCTGAGCCAGTCCACCAATCAGCTCTCATACTCACCTTAGTCTGACCGTAAATCCCACCACAATAATATAATGAATAGGTTCTTACAAGGTGGGCAAGGCCTCTTTGCTGAACTTACAGGTGTCTGCTTTGGTTAGGACCCCCCCCCCAATCTTGGCTCTGCTGGGCCGAGAAGGGGGGGAACCCAAACCCCTACTCCCATGTGGGCTCCCCACCCCCTTCCTGCCTTCCACATGCCAGCAGCTTTTTGTAATTTTCTTCTTTTTTCCTCCATGCTCAACTCCCACATAGGCTCATACCACATGGGTGTATCCATTCCCTTCTCTTGTTCCTTAACTTCCCTGAATAAATGTAATAGATGTAATAGCTTACAAACCATCATTCTCATTCTGTTTACTCCAATGATTTTTAAAAACAGATACAAACTCAGGATTTGGAGTTTAATAACTTTTTCAGGACCTCCAAAACCCCATTATATAATTACACTGTTCTTTCTACTTTGATTATACATGAAATGTTTCACAAATATTTTATTTAGAAAACTTTTGAGTTTGTAATGTATTACATAATTATAGATGTGTTATATCGCTTTCACAATTGTTCCTTTGCGTGTTTCTGAACTACTAGGAAGTTTCCTAAAGATGTGCAGTGACTGCCTGTGTCTCCCCAGTGATGGCAGGGATTTATATGCAAGGCGAGGAAACACCTTTCTCCCTGGTTAGGTCAAGATGGGTCACAGTATCGCTTTCCAGACAGAAGCCACCTTAGAAGTGTTCTCTTCTGACATTTCAGTTACTAAATTCCAATGGCTGAGATCTACCATGCATGTGCTACAGATTATATTTCTCTCTAAAATAAAATAGCCTTATACTGTGTTTTCAGTGTCACATTACTTTCATTGCACAGATTTTTTTGTGCAGATTTTCTGTGCAAAATGAGACTCCCCTCCACCCTGAAGCCATCAGCTCATCTCCTTAGAGGCAGTCATCACCCCAGGCTCTGAGTAGCTTCCATAGGTGCTTTGTTTACTGTTTACTTTTGCTTTTTTCTTTTGTGACTATGTCAAGTACTATCTGCTTAGAGTGCTTCTTTAGCCTGTGTGCACATGTCTACTGCATAAAGCCCTTTTCTTTTTGATGGACGGTTAGCTTGGTAGTAGACACAAGAAAAAGCATTGACAGGTGAAGGAGAAGCTCCTGAGAGGTGGAAGGAAGAGGATCAGAAGTTCATGGCCAGCCTCAGTTACACAAGACTTTGCGTAGGAAGGAGGGATGAAGGCAGAAATCATTTATCACTGAAAGGAACTTAATACCATTATGCTCCTGAAGGAAGGAAATCAAGAGATTGCCTTTGTATTTGTCCTGCCCACATGTGTATCATCTATAATACCTGTTGCTACTTGTTTTGAATGCTATATTAGTGATATAGGAACTTACCTTATTGAGAACTCTGGAGTTTAAATTACCAGGGTATTTGCCAGGATGTCATGTTTTAATAAGAAGAATTCTTACTGTCTTTAAAAACAGAAGTTAAAATCACTGACATAAAGTATCAGTATAGAAATCCCATCCTGTTCATGTGTAAGTACACCTGTACAATTTAAGTTTCTGGATATAGAGTTGCTGGTTCAAAGAGACTGCATTTAAATTTCTCCTAGCCATTGCTTCCTCAGCAGTGTGCAAGAATGCAGACTTGGTGTATTATTGTCAGTATAGTGTGTGTGTGTGTGTGTGTGTGTGTGTGTGTGTGTGTGTGTGTGTGTGTGATTGGCGAAGACTTGAAAGTCTGAGGCACAGGTTTTCTTCTCAGGATGACAGGAATGTTACAGAATCAGATGATGGCAATCCTTGTCAGTCTGTTGTAAACCACTAAATATTAACTTGTAAAGGAAGCCATTTTTGTGGTATTTGAAATATAGCTCTGTAAAGCTGCCATTGTTAAAAATTGTGTATTTAGCTGGGCATGGTGGTGCACACCTTTAGCCCTAGCATTTGGGAGATTGAGGTAGGATCACTGTGTTCCAAGTCAGCCTGAGCTAGAGTGAGGCCCTGACATAAAAAAACAAGCATCAACAAAAGAGAATCTGTGAGGTGTTTATTTTATAGCTGGAAAAATTTTCTTGAATATTACATATTTTAATTCTATTTCTTGTGAACTTTGTATGTCCCTTCCTCCCTTTCTTTTTTATTTTGTTTTATATTTTGATGCATGGTTGCACTCTACCTAGGCTGACCTTGAACTCACTGTGATCCTCCTCAGCCTCCAAGTGCCAGGATTAAAGGCATGCACCACCATGCCCAGCTTTCTTTGTACATTTCAAATCCCTGGTTTTGCTGCAATTTTACTTTGGTATATGTTGTGAGAAATGCATGCAATCTTTTTCCCAATACAATACCCATTTGCCCTCACAAGATTTTTTTAGTAGTAGCTTAATTTTACCTCACTGATTTGGAATTCTGTTATGTACTAAATGCTTTTTTTGGGTTTGTTTCTGGACTTTGTTTTGTCCATTGTGTGGTCTCTTCATCTACACTACCACCACACTGCTGTAATGACCTGACTTATAAAAGGAGTACAAGTTTTACTGTTGAAAGAGTTTGACTCATCATTCTTGATTGTTCACCTTCTGAGACTTTAGGGGCAGTGTTTGCTGTTTATCCTGTTCCTGTTTTAGGGTTGTATTGGTTTATGGCTCGAGTTTAGTAAAACTGGTATTTTGTTCCCCTTATGTCTGCCCTTACCTTCGGAGCAGTGATTAATAATAGTGATCACAGTAGAATGCTCATACTTCTGGATTATAGGCTTTTGTCACCATGCCTAGCTTAAAAATAATTTTTAAAGTATTTTATTAATTGGAGAAAGAGAGATAGACAGAGGAGAGAGAGAGGAAGAGAGAGAGAGAGAGAGAGAGAGAGAGAGAGAGAGAGAGAGAGAGAGAGAGAGAGAGAGAGAGAGAGAGAGAATATGGTGCCAGGGCCTCTTGCCACTACAAATGAAATCCAGGTGCATGCACCACATTGTGTATCTGGCTTTATGTGGGGAATTGAACCTGGGCCCCGGCAAGTTTTGAAAGCAAGCATCTTAAGCATCTTTAACCATTTTCAGTCCAAAATAATTTTTAAACTTTCTCTTTTTAAAAAATTCATATATATATAGTATGTCTATGTACATGTATGTGTATACAAAGTGTTCGTGAGCAGTCACAAATGGCACAGTGTACTTGTAGTGTTCATAAGACAACTTATGGGTCAGTCTTTACCTTTTTACCTCATGGGAGGCAGGCACTGCTGCTGCTGCTCTTCGCTGTGCTCACCTCCAGCCCTGCATCCCACTTTGCCATCAGATCACAGAAGCCCACCATGACTTCTGGCCTTGTAATGCCAAGTCTGGGGTTGAACCTGGGTTCTTGGGCTTGAGCAGTTGAGTGCTTTATCCACTGAGTTAACTATCTGTCCCTCTTTTTAAAAATATGCTGCTCTAGCTTAAATTCCATTGGTAGTCTTATCTTTCTCACTGTACCTTTCCTTAGATCCCTCTTCCCTTCTCTCCTTTCCCTCGTCTCTGCTCCCCATTTCTTCCCTTTCTTCCTCTTTTCTAGTCTCAGGTAGCCCAGACTGGCCTCATACTCCAGTCCTCCTTACACTTCTGATTCTCCTGCCTCCACCTCCTGTGTCCTGGGATTACAGGCACTTACAGACGCCATACCTGGTTTATGCTGTGCAGATTGAACCCCAGGCTTCATGCACTCTGCCAACTGTCGCACATCCCAGTACCTACTGTTCCTCCAAGGTTTGGTTGTAGCTTTGTCTGTGAAACTGCATGGTGTTCTTGCTTTGTGGAGAGTAGTTTGTACTGATTTTCCTACTAGCAGTCTTTTCTTTTTTGGATTCACTTTTGGAAATTGGTTTTTTCCTGAAAACTATCCCTTTAAAACAGTTCTTGGGTGTATGTGTATATGTGCAGGTCCATGTGTGATTGCAGGCATGTGCAACCCATGGCAAATGTGCAGAAGTCAGGAGAATGACTTTGAGGAGTTGGCCCTGACTTTCCACTTCACTTGAAGTATCTTGCTGCTGCAGTTATTGCTGCATTTACCTGCCTAGCTGGTCTGTATCTTCCGTGAATTTCTGTCTCTGTCTACCATCTGGCCATCGGTGTGAGGGGATTATGGAATCCTGCCATAGCTTCCAGCATGGGATCTGGAAATTCACATTTGCATACTCAAGCTTGAGTAGCAAGCACTTTATCCAATAGTAAACTTATCTCTTCAGCCCCAAATTATCAAAGTTTTCAAATGTGTATGTTATTGAATGTTTTCTTAACTTTATCTTACTTTATGTTCTTTATTCATTTCTTTGTTCTATCCTGCAGGAACAGGAAATGTAGTTGTCATTATGATTAGCTACCCAAAAGGACGAGAAATTTTGGATCTTGTGCACAAAGGAATTCCAGTAATAATGACCATAGAGATTGGAATGCGTCACATGCAGGAGTTCATCAGCGGTCAGTCTGTGGTGTTTGTGGCCATTGCCTTCATCACGATGATGATTATCTCGTTAGCCTGGCTAATATTTTACTACATACAACGTTTCCTATATACGGGCTCACAGTTTGGAAGTCAGGTAGTTATGGATAACTATTTTGATTTTACAAAGACAGGTCATAAATATATTCCATATATTGCTAAGTATTCATATAACTTTGATAATAACTTTGTTTTTTGAAAGCAGGGTTTTTCTCTGTTCTAGTCTGGCCTTGAACTCATGGCAGTCCTACCTCAGCCTTCCCAGTGCTGGGTTGAAAGGCATGTGTCACCATGCCTAGATGATAATTTTTTAATTGCAGTGGGTTTTAGTTTTGATACTTTGATGTCTAGGTCACTCTTGTACAGTTGGTTTATGCAGGTACCAAGGGCATGTGACAGTGAGCGTGCCCTCACCTAACCCTGGTTCTGTGACCTCTCTGTCTCCACTGTGGAGTGAAGCCAGAGGCTTCCAGTGGCATACTCTGTTCTCAGGCAGAGGCAGCTTCCTGGCTCTTCCTCAGTGTTAACTTTCTTTCCAATATTTAAGCATAGGTATTTTTTCTTGGAGTTGGAAGTGTAGCTTAGCTACCTTCTCGTTGCTAGGACAAACACCTGACTAGAAGCAGCTTTCTTATGGGAGGAAAGGGTTTATTTTGGCTTAGAGCCTCAAAGGGAAGCTCCGTGAGGATAGGGGAAAGGATGCATGAGCAGAGGCTGGAAATCACCTCCTTGTCATAACATGTGGAAAACAGCAGCAGGATAGTGAGCTGAGCTCTAGTAAAAGGACGATCTGGCTATAACTTTCTTAAGCCCATCCCAACAGTACACCTCCTCCATCAAGACTCCACCTCTCAAAATGCCAAGCATTTAGAACACACGAGTACCATATTCCGCCCTTTGCCAAAATCAGGTGGACAACAGCATCAGAGTGAGTTGAATAACATTGGCGAGCTAGGGGCTGATAAAGTGAAGGTCCACCCCAAGCACCATACTTCCTCTAGCAGTGTTCTAGGGACACTTGATTCAAACCACCACAGGAGGAAGGGATGTGTTTTTCAGATATAGAATTAAAAATAACAGTTCTTGGGCTAGAACTATAGCTAAGTAGTATTCTGCTTGCTAGCTTTAATCCCCAGTACTACAAGTAAGCAACTAAAGAAGTAAATAAATCAATTTCTTAGCTGAGCATGGTATAGCTTACATATATAATTCTAGCATTTGGGAAGCAAAAACAATATTGCTATAAGTTGAAGGTCAGCCTGGGCTATAGTATGAAACCCTGTCTCAAAAAAAAAAAAAAGTTGGGGATGGTGGTGTATGCATGCCTTTAATCCCAGCACTTGGGAGGCAAAGGTAGGATGATTGCTGTGATTTCAAGGCCAGCCTGAGACTACCTAGTGAATTCCAGGTCAGCCTGGACTAGAGCGAGTTCCTGCCCCCCCCCCCAAAAGTAATAAAAATAAATATATAAATAAATAATTCCTTATTTTGAGTTGCTTTTCAAACCTTTGTTTTAAAAGCTATTTTCAATGTAGTTTTTAACTTTTAAAATGAAATTTTTCTGTATGTTTGCTTACTGTAATGTGTGTGTTTTTCTTAAATTATGATTTACAATTTTTTAATACTACTACTTTCTTCCCCAAGAACCATAGAAAGGAAACGAAGAAAGTTATCGGCCAGCTTCCACTACACACCGTAAAGCATGGAGAAAAGGTAATGTTTTCATGCTGCTTTCTCTTGTGATTTACACTGGAGGATGTGTTTGCATGATTTGAAAATTATTTTTTTTTCTAGTCTTTGGATTCATCGTAATGAGCATGGGTAGTTGGGAACGTCTTCTAGTCACAAGTTGGCAGAACCCATGTTTAGCATGTATAAGGCCCTGGATTTGATCCATAGCATGTGCACATGCACCCCGAAAAAGTTTAATTTAAAAATGAGTTCTCACATTTTATGTCCTCAGTGACCACACTGATCGATAGTGCCAATATTGCCATCACAGAAACTTCTAGTGGTGCAGTGTGGAGACTAAGGATGTCACAGTACTTAAAGTCAGGATACCTTAAGTCCATTCTGCTGAATCTGGAGCTACATGCTCATTCTCTCCAAGGTTAATTACAGGAAGAAACATTGAGGATTTATGGAAGAGAGAAAAGGTGCTAATGTTTAAAAAAGGAAACATTTTGGCAAGCTCAGTCTCAGACTTAAGAAGTTCACAACCATACCAGGGAGTTTTTGGAATAGGGCCAAGCTAGAATTTAGAGGCACAGATATTTTATTTTATTTTATTTTATTTTATTTTATTTTATTTTATTTTATTTATCTGTGTGTGTGTGTGTGTGTGTGTGTGTGTGTGTGTGTGTGTGTTTGAGGGAGGTTCTTACCCTACCCTAGGCTGACCTGGAATTCACTATGTAGACCCAGAGTGGCCTCCAACTCACAGTGATCCTCCTACCTCTGCCTCTGGAGTGCTGGGATTAAGGGTTTGTGCTACCATACCCGGCGAAGTACAGATTTTTTTGAGGATACATTCCTTACAACAAAAACATGCTACTGTAGCAATATTTATTCTCTCTCTCTCTCTCTCTCTCTCTCTCTCTCTCTCTCTCTCTCTTTCTGTGTGTGTGTGTGTGTGTTATACACTCTCCCATATATGTGGTATACACTCAAAACTAGTGTTCTGCTCCATTCTTCTTTTGCATGGTCTTGTTTTTAGTCAGTCTCTTTACCGCTTCTGGAGCTTACAGGGCTTCAGTGAGGATCACAGGCATGTGTGGCTACACACAGTTGTTTCCATGGGATCTGGAGATCGGAACTTGGTGGTCTCAGTTCTTCATGCTTGTGCAGGAAGAACATTTAAAACCAGTCATCTCTCCAGCCCAAGATGTTGTTTTTTTTCCCTGTTCTTGTTTATTTTTGAAACATGGGCTTATGTATCTGGGCTGACTCATTATGTAGCTTAAAGTATATGACCTTAAACTTTTGATCCTCCTGCCTGTATCTGTTAAGTGCTGGGATTACAGGTGTGCTCCACCATGCCCTATTTATGCAGTGTTGGGATTGAACCCAGGGCTTCATGCATGGTAAGCAAGCACTCTACCAACTGAACTACATCCCAGCCCAGTATTTATTCTTACAGTAGGACTTCTTCTTTGTTGTGAAATGTTGCTTACTTTATTGATTTGTAGAAAGGAAAAAAAAAAGATACACCTTTTTATATTAATTAAGAATAATTCTCATGGCCTAAGATTAACATCTGTTGCAGTCAGCTTTCTAGTTGCTGCACAGAAAGAACCCAAGCAAAAGTGGCTTGTAGAGGAATGGATTTATTTGGCTTACGGACTCGAGGGGAGACTCCATTCTGGCAGGGAAAACGATGGCATGAGCAGAGGGCTGGACATCATCTCTGCCACAGCACTGCAAACAGCGGCAGGAAGGTGTGCCAAACTCTGGCAAGGGGAAGCTGGCTTATAACCCCATAAGCCCGCCCCCAACAACACAATTCTAACGAGGTTGTAATTCCCAAACTGCCATCAGCTGAGGATTGATCATTGAGAACACATTCATTTGTTTGTGGGGGACACCTGGATCAAACCATGACAACATCTGATTTGTAGATCACCAAAGGTCTTCTGAGAGAGCCATTCCAGTTAGTACCTGTGACAGATTCTATACATTTTCTGCATAGCTGGCTACTTGGCATGCATATGCTTCTATATTCTTAGACACGCTTTCCCCTCAGTAGGAATTTTCAGTCCTTCTATATAAGAAGGTACAGATTCATATGTGAACTTACTGAATCAAATCTTTGAATACAAGTAAACTGATACTATCATCTTTCTATGCAGAATGTTGAAAACAGTGGTGCTTTCAAAAACTGTCAAAATAATAGTTCTAAAAAAAAAGATTCCTAAATGGTCCATGACATTTGTACCTTTATTTTCTGGCATTTTTACATTTATAGCCCCTCCCAAAATGTGTTTTCTGTAGTCTATATCTTACTCAGTTCTGGAGACTAATAATTATGTTTTTAAGTTTTTTTTTAAGTGGATTTATTCACAGTAATGTATAAATGGGACTGAAAATTATTTCATTTGTGCATGGCATGATAAATAGGCAGCAATACTTGTGTTACAATATGTAATTTTCAACGCTATTATAAAGTTAACTTTAATAGTCAACATATAAAGTTGGGTTGCTACTGCTTCCTGTGAATCAGTAAGTGGTGTATGTTTAAGTAGTGATTTAAGGAAGGTGTGTTTATTTCATGAAATGAAGTTGAAGTTATACACACATACACACACACACACACACACACACACACACACATACACACTCACTCTCTCACTCTCTCTCTCTCTCTCTCTCTCTCTCTGCTTGAGTAGCTGAAGATACACTTACAACCCCAGCTTATCTTGGCTACTCTGGCCTCCACTGCTTTGTTGATGGTAGAGAGACAGCGGGATTCTCCAGAGAGAACTGACCCCACTAAAAAGTCTGAGATCTATACATGCTTAAGTGTGGAAATTTTACCACAGAGCTGCTTTCTCCCCAGCCAGCAACTTTCTTTCTTTGTGCCTTTGTTAATTTGCTAGGCCAAAATGGTGACTTATTCAGTTTAATTTTTTTTTTAATCTCAGGTATGTAGCCATATCTATTTTAATTTTTTAAGTTGTGACTGTTCTTTAAGAAGCATAAATTTCTTTTTAAAGATTCCAGAAAAAAAGCAGCTTCTTTTTTTTTTTTTTTTTTTGGTTTTTTGAGGTAGGGTCTCGCTCTAGTCCAGGCTGACCTGGAATTCACTATGTAGTCTCAGGGTGGCCTTGAACTCACGGCAATCCTCCTACCTCTGCCTCCCGAGTGCTGGGATTAAAGGCGTGCGCCACCATACCCGGCTAAAAGCAGCTTCTTGAGTATTCATTCACTTTATAAGTTTAATGTTGAAAATAATTCATCTTATCATAATAGAGCAGGCAGGGCTGGGAAATTTAGCTTAGTTGGTAAAGTGCTTGCCTAGCATGCAAAAAAAAAAAACTCTGGTTTGATCCCCAGGACCTCATAAACTGGACATGGTGTGGTGCACACCTGGGAGATCTGAAAACCAGGTCACCCTTGGTTCACAGTGTGTTCAAGAATAGCTTGAAAGAACAGACCCTGTCTGAAAATATATATATGTATGTATATATATATATATTCATTTGTTTATCAGGTATTTGTACTCCTATAGCCCTAAGACAAAGACTTTTCAAAATCCCAAAACATTAGCTTAGTATTTAAAATACTGCTTGTGCTTCATTGGAGAGACAATGATATTTTTCTTTTCAATTTCTTAAATTGGTAAGGGAATAAACTCCAAGTATAATTACATGTGTTTTAGTATTATGAATCGAGTTTTGGTTGTTTTAGTCCACATGGAGAGCATTCATCAAGGAGTTTATACCTGTCGTATATAAACTCTTCCTCTTTTTACAGGGAATTGATGTTGATGCTGAGAACTGTGCAGTGTGTATTGAAAATTTTAAAGTCAAGGATGTTATCAGAATCCTGCCATGCAAGTAAGTTTTACCAACTGAGATATTGAAAAATAATCCCGGCACTCAGGAGGCTAAGGTAGGATGAGGATTGCTGTGAGTTTGAGGCTAGCCTGAGCTTCAGAGTAGGATCCAGGTCAGTTTGGGCTAGAGTGAGACCCTGCCTCAAAAAAACAAACCCACCCACAAAATAATTACTTGATAGGCTTTAGTACTCTTAAGAGGAAGATCTTGCTATCTCTTGGATAGTCTCATCTTTCAGAAAGGAGGTTTAGGCTTTCATTCAATCTTTAAGGTTCTTTAAAAACAGACCCATTGCACATCTTTGCCCTTGACTAGCTTTTAAAGTGTTTTGTAAGCAAAGCTTGATTGGAATCTAGGAGTCCATTATAGACCTAGTGATACAAAAGCAGTGATATGTTGAGAGAAACCCAACATGATGAAGTATCCAGTGACCTGCAGGTAGGTCAGGGAGGGCAGGGGTTTGCTGTTTGCACTCTAGATATGGGTTCTTTCTAAAAAGATCACGTAAAATATGTACTACTCCCTTCTTAGTAACTCAGGTGCACTTTTAGCAGTAGGAAGCAACAGTTTCATTTATAATAATTGCTATTTTGACTTTTAAAATAATTGCTATGCTAGCAGAGGGTTTATTTTGGGTACAGAAATTGGATTAATACAATAAATTCCAATTGAACTTAACACAGCAAGTCACAAGTTAATGTTTGCTTTAATAATAAAGGTTTACAAAATATTTTGCTATGCATAAAAGTACTTTATAGCATATTATGATCTTGATAACTCAAGAAAGTTAAGGAAAAAAGAAAGAGTAATCAAAATATAAAGTTCTGAGAAAAGTAGCTAGCTTAAATCTTCATCATTTACATAGTTAGCAGTGTGGGTACTTAAAGTTAGCAGTGTGGGTTAGTATAAATTGATCATTTCTTACTGAACGTCATTAAACACAGAGAAGACGGATTTGTTTTTATTTTTAACTTGACAACCTTCATACATACAGACAGTATACTATGGTCATAGTCCCCTCTAGACAACCCTCTCTTCCCCTGCCCCAATTCCCCTCCACTGAAGCCCTTGAGTTTTTTAGGCTGGTTTAGACAGGTCTTTTTGGTTTCAGAGAGCTCGACAAGATGCTGTGCCGATGAGCAGCACTAGGTGTTTGTGATGGCTGAGCTGAGGCTTGTACTTGACCACTTATTAGTGGTGTTACCTGTGCACACTCCCTGCTCTCCTTATTAGTCTTTTGGTTTTCTCTCTCATTCCCCCCCCCCCAAGCTTTATGGAAACATCCTCCAATAAAATCAACAAGTTTCTTTTGTTTCTTGTAAAATTCTTTTGTGCCAATCAGTTTTAGTTTAAGGTGGATAGGTTGAAAGATAAACTGTACTTGACTGTTACATAATTCAGAATTGCTATTTTTGCCAGGCGTGCCTTTTGTCCCAGCACTTGGGAGGCAGAGGTAGGAAGATTGCCATGAGTTCAAGGCCACCCTGAGACTACATGGTGAATAATTCCCAATCAGCCTAAGCTAAAAAAAAGAAAAAAGAATTGCTATTTTTAATGACACCAGCAGATTGCTATTTGAAGACAGTAACAATAGTTACAAGATATGTGCTATGCCCAGCCTAATGGTGAGCCACTTGGAATAGCTTATGGTTTTAGGACAGAGGTGGCTGCTACAGTCAACCCATTATGTCTGTCTCTGAAGACTGTACTTTATCACACATAGAAAACCAACTCACCCATCACACAGGAGGCACAGTAAGCGAAGATAAACCATTAAGAAAAGAAAGTATATATAAGCCTTTAAAAAATCCTTATAGTAGCTAGGTGTGGTGGTGCATGCCTTTAATCACAGCACTCGGAAGGCAGAGGTAGGAGGATGGCCATGAGTTCGAGGCCAACCTGAGACTACTTGGTGAATTCCAGGTCATCCTTAGAGTGATAGATGCTAATTATAGAAGAGGACGTATAAAAGGTGTAAAAGAGAAAACAGGTATTCTTTAGGCCTGTCATCCAGAGACGATAGTTTACTACTTTAATGTATTTTCATTTGAGTCATTTTCTGGTCTTATATCAGCTTAGTAAAATTACTTGTGCTTATTGTATTACTTATGCTTATTTATATGTAACAAGTGTCAGGCCAGCTTAGCTACATCAAAAATAAAATAAATAAAAATAATGAAAAATGAAAAACAACAAAACCACAAAAAACTACAGTCTATCATGCAGTAAAAGTAAGTCATCCCATTTTTGTGAAGCGAAGAGAAAATTTCACTATCCGTTCCAAATTCTGTTTAAGTAATGAGCAGATAATAAGTGACCGGACTCGATGTTGGTGTGGCGCTGGCTAACTTGTCATAAGGGGATATGTTGGTAGTGTCTTATTTTCTTTATAAGATATATAAGCATTTATTTGAAGACATTAACACATACTTAATTTTTTTAGGCATATTTTTCATAGAATATGCATTGACCCATGGCTTTTGGATCACCGAACTTGTCCAATGTGTAAACTTGATGTCATCAAAGCCCTGGGATATTGGGTTTGTTACACTTTTGTTTATATTCAATCTCTGCCCCAATTCTCTCTTGATTTATACCAGATACAAGAGGAACAGATGAAATGTTCCTTCTGATACTCCTCATAGTTCTCTTTATTAAAAATGAAATCTTAAAGTACTCCTCAAAAATCAGTGAACTAAATTTATGATTTAATACTATGCCAGGATTTTCCCCAGACAGCTTATAATTACTTCAAGCAGTATGTTTTAGTGTATTATGCTATCTTATATATATTATACACACATATATATGCATTATAGTTGGTGTTATTTAAACAGGAATCATAAAATATATGAAACAGGAGCCTCCCATACATCTGGTTTTAGGTGCACATTTTATATATGAAGGAACTAAACCCGATACTTTATCTGTTCTTCCTTTTACTAGGTGTGATAATTCACTTGTGTTTGAGAAATTTGCCCTGTGTTAAATTTGGTTGATAGTCTGTGATAGTTTGATGGTCAAGGACTTTTTTTTTTTTAGGAGAAATGAGGACAGAGTGAAAGATTGTGATGTGCTGTGATTTCACAGATGCTGTAGAAAGCCATCTGTGTTCTCAAGCTTAGCATCAGTGAATCCTTGTCTAAGGTCACACGGTTAGTTGATAGGGAGGTAGCTTTCAAACATAAGTTGACTTAATTCTGGAATCCAAGTTCTTTTCCTATTCAAAAAAGAGGCTATAAAAGAAAAAACTTATTTCCATGTTATGTTAATGTCCCCAAATACTTTTTATTAAATAGTTCTTAGATAAACCTTTTAGAGGCTGGGAAGAAATGTTGCTCAGTTGGTAGAGTGCTTGTCTGATAGTTACAAAGCTCTGAGTTCTTACCACCAACACCATATAGCCTGGGCATGGGGTCATTGACCTGGAATCCCTGAATCCCTGCACTAAGGAAGTGGAGGCCGGAGGATCAGAAATTCATGAGATCTTGTCTCAAATAAATAAAATAAAATAAATAAATAAAACTTTGAAAGAATTCAAACATTTTGTTGTTCTTGTTGCTAAACTATGGGTTAAAGTTTTTTATTTTAATAGAGTTAAATAGAAACTACAAAGAATTGTCAGGCTGATCATTTTATGAGACTTAAAGCCATCCATATAGCTGCTATGTGAGTTCTTATGAAGGTGTCACTAAGCAATTGACCTGTGGAACAAGACTTACTTCCTAAGCTACAGGTCTGCCTGCCATGCCCTCTTAATCTTCTACTTGATATGCCTTCGAAGGGCACAGAGAGGCCTTCAGAAGTGCAGAGCTGCTCTCTGGAGTTTGTGTGGCTTAGAGGTTTACAGGGAAGCAGAGGTTGGCATTCGAGAACTGGCATGCTAGAACTCCATTCTCTGCCTGTTGTCTTGAAAATTTGTCTTTCCTGCAGAATCCCCTCGTTTCCCTTATTGGCAGGTTATTACCATTATTTTTTAAAATAATTGTGGCTCCCTTTAGCCTGATAAAACTTGCCTCTGTATTGGGCTTGGGTCATGCCTGCTTTGCTCTAGAAACTGTAGTTAGCAAAGGGCTGAGGCCTTCATGGTTCAGCATTTTAAATGGGAGAACATGGAGCTTCGCAGATTCCTGCATTGGCAAAGTCTTTTAACGCTCTACTCTGGTGCTCTCAGGAGCTCCTTCTAAGTTCTTTTCTATAGGGCATAATTCTAAACTAATTTTTCATTTCTTGACATTTGTGTAAGTCTAATTGCAATGGCCTTAACTAAGCCAGAAACTTCCACCCCATGTGTTTTGTTTTGGAAAATATAGTTAAAACATTTTGTGTATTCAAAATCAGTCATCTGGGGAGATGGCTCAGTGAGTAAGAGCTCTTGCTATGCAAAGCATGAGACCCAAGAGGGCCTGAGTTTGATCCCCAGCACCCAGGTATGTATAAATTAATTCATTAAAAAGTCATCTGTTCTGAAGTATTTTTTTTAAATCAATCTTCATTTTATATGAAGTTGCTTGCTTTCTCAGAATGTTAATTTTAGTAAGCTAGAATGTACAAAGCCAGGTTTACTTTTCAAAGGACAGACTTTGAAGCTAACTAAGGATTTATTTTTCCTGATGTAGATCTTTAGAGGTATGTCATTTTCTTTAGACATATCAGCTCATTCTGCATTTGATGTATGTATGACACGTGTTGCCAGCAACCCCTTACACATACCTTAAAGCTATTCCTTCAGCTTTCACCTCTAACCACTTCAGTGTCACTTGTCTTATTGCATTTATTTAACAAGCACTGATCCAAGGAATGTTGTTTGAGGTGTTAAATCTAGCAGTTCTGGGGAGATAGATGGATAAGGACAGCTGCTCCACTCAAGCTTTTGAGGATTTCACATGCAGGCATGGTGGGACAGTGTATACTCAAAACCACACAGTTCATGTTGCCTGTTAGAAGTGGTATAATGGTGGAAATAGATTTTTGTGAGGGATTTGACTGGAACCTCAGTATATGACAGATTGAAGATGTGCCCACAGGGCCTATGAATTGGAGGCTGGTGGAAGTACTTAAGTTTAGCAGTATAACAAGTTAGAGTGAGGCTGAACAGGAGTTGGGATATTGTGGTAAAAAGACAGGCGTGGTGGTGCACGCCTTTAATCCCAGCACTCGGGAGGCAGAGGTAGGAGGATCACTGTGAGTTCAAGGCCACCCTGAGACTACATAGTGAATTCCAGGTCAGACTGGGCTAGAGTGAGACCCTACCTCAAAAACAAACAAACAAACAACAACAACAAAAAAGACAGCAACAGGATTTGTCAGAAGTCAAGGCCAGAAGGATAGCTGTGCTTGGTGTCCAGGGTATTTAGTTATGATTAGGGCAGATCTAGAACAAAGGTAGAGCAGGCCAGCGATGCCTAAGAGGAGGAAGATGGAAGACTTATGATCCCCAGGCTCACAGCCCACCTACCCTCAGTCACTTTCCAAGCACTTTCATTTAGCTCTTGGGTTAATCCAAAAAGTTTCTGGATACCCTTCCCCCAAATTTTGAGACTCAATGTAGTGATGCTAATGGAGTCTCTGGACTTTCTTTAAACACATGGAGGAGAGAGGAAGGTTAAAGGCAAATGGTAGCTGAGAAACACTTCTCTTTGGAAGAATTAATTAAAAAATCTGAAGCCCTGAGCTATTCAGAGTCCATCACCTCTGAAACCCAAGTGCTGTGTGGCTCATCAGCCAACACAGTCACTGGGGCACTGGGCTGCGGTCCAGGCATGCGAAGCCTCACTTCTTGTCAGGAGTTTAAAAGGTGTCATCTTGCATCAAGGAGTAGGGTGAACTGGTTTTTAGAGGAAAGCAAAACAACAAACCATGTAGTTCTTAGAAAGCTGTCTGTCGATAAGTAACCTGTTTTCTTGTGGTGCTGGATAAAGAGGCATTGGTGTGCTTCCCACCAGATTGCATGTACAGAGGAGAGGTTAGATGTCCTGGATGAATGAGGAGGAAGATGTCCATATGCTGTGATCATGTCACTTAGGAAAGCATTTCTTTCTGTCTGTCTCTCCAGGGGGAACCTGAGGACGTGCAGGAGCTGCCCACTCCAGAAGCTGCCCCTGGAAGTGTTTCTTCTGGGAATTTGAGTGTGACTTCCCAAGATGAGGACAGACATGCTGAGAGCAACCTGCCATCACCATCTACAAGTGAATCTAGGCCAACGTGCCCTGCCAGTTTTAAAGAAGATGCAGGTGAAGACACAGCATTACTAGGTAAGTGGCTGCTAGGTTTGGGGTTTTGTTGTTGTTTGTTTTTTGCTGTTGTTTTGATTTTTGGGTGGAGAGAGGGTTTCTTATTGTAGTTTTGAGGCAGGGTCTCACTCTAGCCTATTTTGACCTGGAAGTCACTCCAAAGGCCAAGCTGGCCTCAAAACTCAAAGTGATCCTCCTATGTCATCCTCTTAGGTGTTGGGATTATAGGCATGAGCCACCATGCCTGGCTCAAGTTTTTTTAAAAATGTGTTAGCACAGTTACTGAGTAAAAATTATAAACAAAACACTCACCCCAGTTCAGTTCCTAGAACCCATGAGAAAAAGCCACTAGTAATCCCAGCACTAAGGGGACAGAGACAGGAGGATTGCTAGGGATCACTGGACTACTAGTCTACTTGGTAAGCTCCAGGCCAATGAAAGATTTTATCTTAAAAAAAAAAATAAAGTGGACAGTTCCTGAAAGGAATGACACATCTGACTACCACATGTAAACTGCTCATGCACACACACACCCCCCAAAAGGGTGGAGGGAGAATAAATTTCATAAAACCATAAAGTTGGGAGGCTATCTTCTCACCAGCTCTCCATCTGACACTGAATACCTCACAAGGCAGCATGATCTCATAAAGATCTTGCTTAAATTGAGCCATTGTGCATATGAGTGTGGTTTTGGACATTTCCTTCATTGTTCATTAGGAAAACCAAATTCTCTTTCTCTGGAACCATGGCCAACCTTCACCTGGGTAAAGACTGCTCCTTACCTGATGGCTGGTCCTTTAAAAGCAGTTTCCAGATTTTGCTGCCACCTTGTTACCTGTGATGCATTCTAGTTTCCAATGGTTGCTTCTCAGACATGCTCTCAGCACTGAGAGAATATAATTCAAAATTGTGGATAAGAATAAAGAAGCTAGACTTAAAATAGAATGTCCTATTCTGAAGAGGGTGCCTTCCCCTCCTGTCCTCAACAAGGGGGTTCACTTTCTGTTTCGTGTCTTTTTATTTTTTAATCCTCATATTTTCCAGTAAATTAACAAATTTATTACTATTTTTTGGCTTTATAATAGACACGAAAGTTGAAGAATATTAAATTAGAAAAGTTGGTTATTTTAAGTGAACATTAGTACTTCCAAAATATAATAAGGCTCATTAGCAGTTGGGAGAACTGCTCAGTGCTCAGAAGCAGCTAGGGAAGCGGCGTAGTTAGGAGTGCAGTGAGCCCTGCTGCCTGTGGCTCCCAGTCCAGTCTAGCCCTCCACCTGTTGGAATTCAGAGCATGCACTTCTGGGGTGAATTTGGAGGAGTGAGCCCAACACTTGTGCAGCATGTTTACTTGTTAACAATAATGGATTACAATAGTGGATTGCGTACTTGAAAATTGCTGAAAGTAGATTTTCTCCAACAGGCAGTATGTGAGGTAATGATCATGAAAGTTAGCGATTCAGCCATTCTGTAATAGATGCATACTTTAAAACATCAGGCCATACACACTACATATAAATACACACTGCATATAAATATATATGTATGTATATGTATATATAATTTTTATTTGCAATTTAAAAAGGAAAAAGATTAAGCTGTAAACATTTCTGTACTGGGTTTGACACCACTTGGTGGCAGCACATGTTTGGCGTGCTTTTGAGTCCTCTGAGTTCAGTTCCCAACACCAAAACCAAACAAATTTAACTAAGGTTACTTGGACAGTTTTATCATTAAATTTTAAATTGGGAGGGGATAGTATGTTTCTGTTGCTTTGTTAAAAGTTCTGTGTGGCTGCTGTGAGGAACTGAGCTCCTTTACTCCTGAATATCTGAAATACCCGTTTTCCCTCTTCCTGGCTACTTAGCTATGAACCAAGATAGTGACATATGAGCCTATACTTCATAGGGTCATTGGACAGTGCCAGTAAATGCTAGCTGATGTCTTCACTGGGGTCTTCACCATCATCCAAGCTACCTGCTTAGTGTCTGTTAAACATTCTAGTATCATCAGTTCAGAAGGAATCTTTTTTAAAGCACCATGTTCAGATTAATGTTGGCTCAGCTAATACCAGACCTGTCCTACTGACTTAAGGAAGATGTTCCTCTAATTTTCTTAGTGATTATCTTTGAAAAAGGTTGTCATTTTTGTAAGTGAAGTTTATTTGAATGTTTCTATAATTGGTTTATTAAATGATCATCTCCAAATAAGTGTGATCTAGGGTGTCTTTTGATGCTTCATTTTAGGCGCTGTGAGGAGTGACCCTCAGCATGGAGGACCCATCTGCCAGCACAGACCCTCAGCACAGCCTCACCTACATGGCTTGACTTGAACTAAAGGACACTTTATTTTTTTACCTTAGGACCGTTTATATACTTGAAAACAATGACATTATTTTACCTTTCAGATTTGATATTCAAAGGGCTGATATATTTTACTCCTAAAGATTTTTTTTGATTAATCTTCATCTATTTATCTACTAAAGTACAGTGTTTATGATAAAACTGTTGCTTCAGACTGTCAAAGACGACACCGCCTCTAATGTGGAGGATAGGTGGGGTTTCTAAATACTAGCTTCTATGGTACTGTAAAAAGATTTTACTTCTCAGGCTTTTTAGATCAAGTGCACTAATTTAAAGTAGAACTGTGTACTATAATTCAGTAACTGATCACATGGATTTCCCAGAAGTAAAAACTCTTCAGAACTTAAAACTTGTGAGAGGAGAAATCTTTGTGACTGCAGTGGTACAGACTTGTAATTTCAGTACTCAAGAGGTAGGA
>PVHP010012366.1:0-43138 GCA_004024765.1 Zapus hudsonius
CCCACTGCCTATATAATCTGAATGTTTTGCTATATAAACCACAGATCATTGCTTAAGAAATAAATTATTATAAACACAGTTCCCTCCTTACACAGTGCTATCAGTATGGTGAAAATTATTCATGCACATACACTCTGTTTAAATGTTTCATTTACATGTCATGTGTGTATATCCATAAGTTATATCCTTATATTGAGAAAAATATGAAGAGTCCAGTTTGCTAGAGGAATTTATGGAAGCCTTTACAAGACATATGATGCTGAATGTTGAGGGGGTAAAAGGCATTCCAGATAAAGGAAAGATAGGTAAATCCCCCTGCCTGATTCCACCAAAAATATTCATTCAGGCCGTTTCCAAGATTCTTGGTTGACCACCAGAATGATATGGTAAGACCCTGTTGCTGAAGAGCACATATACTTGGGCTGCAGGTCACTGAGAAATCAAGCTGGAGCTGAGCTGCAAACCTCCTCCCTGTTAACCAGCTGACAGAAAGCTGGTAAAAACTATGGCTGCTGCAGCCCTATGGGAGAGAGAAGTCATCAACAGTGGTGAACAGCAGTGGACCTTGCAAGCCTTAAGATTGGCCAGCCAGGCCAAATGTGCCACTGGTACAATAGTGGCAAGTCTATTGTGGGGTAAACCAGTTGCTCCCTATTTAGACTAGAGGCCTGTTCTACAGGAGGGAAACCATGCCTATAGTGGGGGAGGTCATGAGCCCTATGGGAGTAACACTGGCTGTTGTCTTGTTAAACTCCCATACAAGCACTTTTTGAAAAATATGAGAATACCCACATGATAATGCTACTCTCACTCTTGTCTAGAGAAGCTTCTCTTTTTCAGATGGCAGTGACCACTGGGATAACTCAAAAGACACCATAGTGCTAAGAAGAAATGACAGTAGGGTGTTCAGCACTGGGACGTCTCTAGGACACTTCCCGAGGTTCAGGGTCTATTGTGGAAAAGGTGGCAGAAATATTGCAAGAGCCAAAGGAAGGGTAGGACTGCTTACAATGCAAACTTCCAGACACAAAATGGCCTTGTTATTCATGACTTTGCAGTGCCTGACACTACCTACATATGATGGGAGGAAAAGATGATGACACCAAAACAAAACAGAGACTAATTGAGAGGGGGAAGAGATATGGGGCGGAATGGAAAGGGAATCATAATGGCTATGATCTTTGATTATGGAAGTTATCAGAAAAAATGTAATAATAATAATGATAATAATTTTTAAAACCTCTGTTGACATAGCTTTAAGGAAGAGATAAGTAAGGAATATGAAAATGAAAACTCATCAATGGCCACATAAGCCATGTGTGAGTCTATTAGTCAGTATTTTCTAGAGGAACAGAACCAATAAAACACATTGCAGTAAAAAGGAGATTTATTGGATGAGCTCATGGCAATTTCACAATAGCAGTCTGCAAGCCCAAGAATCAAGGAACTAGTAGCCACTCAGTCCACGTGGCTGGATGCCTCAGCAGTCCCAACCCAGCACTGAAGGCCTAAAGGCTTCCTGGGGAGATGTTGATCTTCAGTCCAGGTTGGAAGGCTGAGGAAACTTGGTTCTAATGTGTATTAAAGGATAGATGAGCAGGATGGATGCACATCCAAGTCACAACTAGCACCAGAAGTCAGGTAGGAAGAGAGGTTTCTTTCTCCTTGATATAGCCTTAGGACAGGGTCTTGCAACCCTTTTCCAGACTTGTTAATTTCCTGAGTTTCTAGAATTTCCTTCCTGCACTGCCCTCCCAGGAAGAGATGTTTATTTCTAGCTCCCTGAGCCTTCTTACATCCTTCCCCCTATTAAGAGGGCTGCCTTCCTATAAACAACCTCAGAGACCCACCCAAGATTACTAAACATATCAAGTTGACAACAAAACTTAACCATCACAGTGAAAGTATGATTTACATATGTGTTAGAGAAGTGAATCTACTCATGTTGTGTTTAGGCTGGGAAAGGGGAATAGAAAGGCTGACAGTCAACCTGGTAAGTAGGTTAGATTAAATAATGTTATTAAATAAGTCATAAAATAATATAGCACAATAATTACAATAAGTATAAAAGTTCTCATAGCACCACTAAGTAATAAATACTTTTTGTTTTTTAATAAGCCAAAATGTTTCAAAATAATCTTTTATAAAAGAGATAGTTGGTTCTTGTGTATAGAATGTGCATATATCCTTATTAAAATAAATCTTTCGAGTGTTGGCTATAATGGATATAACAAAAAATCATTTCATTAGTCCAGCTTCAGTTATTCAGCTATTGCCTCTTCCATTTGCTTTCATTCCTGTGTAGAAGACAGAACAGGGTAAGAAGAAAGTGAATTCTATTCTCTTCTATAGGAATAAGAAAAAAAGCTTGATTGACCTCTCATCTCTCAGAAAGATATGAAATGAGGACTCCACAGCACAGGGTGTGTGGACACATACATTCTGGTTCTCACAAAGGAAACCAGAACTGAGGGAATGTGAAGCAAGATTCAGTTATGTGGTCAACTCAGTCTACTAAATTTTTAAAAGAAACAGTTGTTCTTATCTTGTTCTTAATGATGTTACTCTGAAAGTGATTGGTTATATGGCTAAATTTTATTTTTAAGTCATTTACATTTTTTTTCTGGATAGACAATGTGGAAACTAGTAATATTTGTTAAGTGTAGAAGCTCCTTTTATTTCTTTTTCCTTCTTGTTTCTTCTTTTTTTACAGTTTAGAGACAAATAAAACAATGGGAGATCTTAACAGATGACTTAATTATCAAGAGGTATCAATTATGTAAATGAGTCTGATGCCAAGTAGAGCATCTTTTTCTTACAGAGTTGTTACTTTTTCTGGGACAATGGTTTTCAAACTTGAACATGTATCAGAATCACCCAGAGGGCTTATTACAAAACAGATGGAAGCTTCATCCCCAGAGTTTTTGATTTAGTAGGTCTTGGGATAGGTCCTGAGAATTTGCATTTTTAATAAGTTCCCATGTGGTGAGGATGCAGCCGTGCAGGGACCATCCTTTGAAAAGCTCTGCCCTAGGAAGACTTTTCTACCTCTGAGACTGAGTTCAACGGTCCTTTTATGAGCCTCCCTTTCCCTCTGTTTATCCCTCTCTTAGGATTACCACTCTGAAGTTTGACAACTGAGTGACACATCTCGCTCTTTTATGTGAGTAAGCGCATGTCTGATTTACAACAGAGTACCCCAGAGTACAGCGCAGAGTTTGGCTGGCAGAAAATAGTACATGGTTAATAAGTACATGTTTAATGGCATTTAATTGATCCTGAAATAAATGTAGATACATATGTACACATACATATGTATCTATAGTTTTAAATATTTAGATCAGAGCTAAGAGAAATGCTATGTATTGGGTAAAGGAACCTTAAAGAGACTCACCAAAGAAAACTAAGAAATTGGAATTTTAAATCCACTCTAGTTACTATAGAATATGATAGAAATAAAATATTTTAGAAATCTCATTGTAATAAAAATGTGCAAATGGCTTCAATTTTGTCATATGTACTCTTTGGCCCACAAATGCCTTTTAAATATTCCATCCTGTATAGCTGTAAAACTAAGACTCACCCCAATTCACCTACAGTATAGCCAAGGGCACACCAGAAATTAGAGAGCTCTCCCAACATCCTAAACAGAAAAAGAATTCTAAGAAGAAGAAAAAAATGGAAAAGCCTATGAGGTCATTCACTTCTAGTCTCTGGAGTAGTAGATTAAATAAAGCAACCAAGAAAAAAATTATGGAAATCTAGCCAAGAAAACTTAAGACTCTCTGATCCTCTAATTTCTAGTGCCTCATGAAGTTCAAGGATTTATTGTCAACTCACTGCTTAAACCACCATTCATCAAAAGAAAAACATTCCCTATCGTCTGTATTAGAAATGGAAATAAGAAAGGCAATGTAAAAAGTTGGTTTTGTGGTATTAAACGACTCTCTTTTTCTTGTGTTCATGAATTTCTGGTTTGTAACTGTACTTATCCAAAATATTAAAATGACCTTCAGGCCAACCCCTTTACTTAAAAGTGAAGGGGGAAGAAAAAATTACTAGAAGTTGACCATTATAGAAATTACTTGCACGGCATTTTTCTTTGATAGCTGCAATTTCACTCATATTATCATCCTTTTCTGTTGACAAGTTTCCAAGATTTTAATCTTGGTTTGGAAATGTTACCCTATCAGAAAGGACTTATATTGTCAGGAGCAGTGCTGTCGCGGAATGTAGAATCGTATATGAGAATGCTGGTTGTACTGAAAAATACACCATTGCTAGGAAAGGCTTTTAAATGCTTAGACGGCTTGCTCATAAATCACTTTCAATGTGCTCAAGTTCCCAGACAACATGCTGAAGGCTTTCCCGTTTCCTACTTACAGCCGCGTCATCTGCATTGCTGAACTTGGGGTTATGTTAGCAATTCCAGATGAGCCCTTGCTTGGAGGGTTCATAACTCTGTGATTAAATTTCACCCTGGTTTAGGATTCAAAGGTAAAATTTTTATGAGGTTTTTTTTAAGCCTAAAACATACCTGATACTTTAAGAAGTGGTCAGATTCACAGTGTGGGGTTTCCAATGGAGGCAAGCACACAACACTGAATGAGCATGAGGAAGCCTGGGCACATTCTTCTAAATTCACTGCCTTCTTGGTTGTTTCAGAAATACATTCATTTCCTACTTAGTAGACAGTGTGGCTGTTTCTCCCTCCCTTTTCTGTTCTTTCCTTTTGTTTTTGTGACTATTGTGGCCATTGCTTCCTCCCCCCTGGAATAATCTAAATTCCTCTGGACATCTGCTTACCTTGCCTGTGCATACTCTGCCTTCATTGTCGACTTCTGCTACAAAGCCAGCACTGCTATCCATAATAACCACCTGGAGAAGTGTTCGAAGGATACAACAAGCATCCATTAGACAAAATTAAAGAGAGAGTTGGAGTATATTGACAGGAAGATTTTGATTTAAGGATGAAATGGAGTTGGAAGATGAAGAAGTGAAGTACCACTGAGAGGAGAAATCAAAGCAGGTTCAGATAAACAGAAATAAAATTCATCAAAATAGCCACGGTGTCTTCAAGACAGTTCTGAGATTCTGCCAGACTAGAATGGGAGCAGTGGGGCTGGAGTTCATGGGGAAAGTGTGAAACCAAAATCAAACAAACAAAATAACAAAAAAAAACCCATAGGATCATAGCAGTCCTGTTAATACACACATGACCTCAATCCTCTGCACATGCTAGAAAGTGGAGTAAGGTTTACATAAATGTGTCAGAGAACATAATCACCAAAGCAAAAGGAGGAATGTTGTAGTTACCCTCTCATTGCTGGGACAAACCACCCAACTAAAAGCAGATGATGGGAGGAAAGGGTTGGTTTCAGCTTATGGTCTCAAGGGAAGTTTCATCTGATAGGAAAGTGGTAGGGCAGAGACTGGGCATCACGTCTTGTCACAACAGCTTGCAGAAGGCAGCAGGAGACAGAACTGAGCTCTGACAAAGGGAAAGCTGGGCTAGAGCACCCCAAAGCCCACTCCCAACAACACACCTCCTCCAACGAGGTTCTACCTCCCAAACTACCACCAGTTTGGGACAAAGCATTCAAAACACATAAGTCTATAGGAAACATCTAGTTCAAACTACCACAGGGAATGAGAGGCTCTTTAGAATTCATAAGGCCTCAAGTGACTGCTGAGTGCACTGGATTGTCCACAGTCAGTAAGACTGCAACAAGCCATGTGAAGAAACAGGGTTGGGATGCATGGTCCTGAGAAATGATCAGTCTGTGAAAAGTCTCAATGCTAACTAAGTTGCCTAGTTCTGTGACTAAGTGGACATGAGTAATCTTACATGAAGAAAAAGGGGGAGGCAAAATTGGATGGAGCAAATGTCCTAGCTTGGAACATGTGCAGTCAAGGGCAGTGCAGGAAGGAAATTCCAGAGACTCAGCAAGCCACTAAGTGTGGGACAGGGTTGTAAAGAACCCACCTTAAGGCTATATAAAGGGGAAGAAATTCTCTCCTTGCCCCTCCTGCCTGCTTGCTATTGTGTGTGTGGTGTAGGTGATGGATTTTTCTCTCTGCTTAGGGCCGGCCTCTTTCGCTGTTATAGAACTTCCCCTCAATCTGTATTTTCAATAAATTCTTTCCTCCCCTGAATTGTGCCTGGTTTGAAGATTCATCACAGCGGCATGTGGCTGACTACAACAATCCCTCTGTCAAAGACCTCAGCCTTCATCAAGTGATGCTCTCCAACAGCTCCTCAGCTGAGACAGATGTTCCTTTCTGTTGGTTTGGCCCAGGCGTGGTAGAGGGGCAGGAAGTGGTCCCCCATGTTGCGGTGATACCAGCCTCTGCTGCTCTCTTAGCTCACACCTTTGCAGACACTCTTCCACTTCCTCTCCTTAGCTTCCTGCTGCACAATGCTGTCTGCTTCCTTTCTGGCCCCTAACCTGTGCAGCTAGGCAATATTTATTGGGAAAAAATATATAGTCAAAAGAAGAATGGATAGTGATCAACAGTGCCAAATACCCCAGGGATTGCATTAGTTTGGGACTGAGAGAAAAAGTAGGTATGGCAAGAGCAGATAGAAGTGACTTTGGTAAAGGATGGTGGCTTGAGTCAGGTGTCCCTCATAAGCTCGTGTGTTCTGATGCTTGGTCCCCAGCTGATGGCAGTTTGAGAGGTAGAATCTTGCTGCAGGAGGTGTGTTGTCAGGTGTGGGCTTAGGGGTGTTACAGCCAGCTCCTCCTTGCGAGAGATCAGCTCACTCTCCTGCTGCTGATTTCTACCCCTTGTGGCAGAGGTTATGTCCAGCCTATGCACATGCCATGCTTTTCCATCATGAAGATTCCCTTCAAAGACTATAAACCAAAACAGCAAAACATTCTTCCTATGGGGCCTTTGGTCAGGTGCTTTGTCCCAGCAACAAGAAGGGAACTACAATAGGTTTCATATCAGTCTTCACTGTCAACTTGACTCGAGAAATTTCCATATGGGGTTAGAAAAGCACATCTCTGAGTGTGTCAGAGAGGTGTTTCCAGAGTGGGCTCACATGTGGGGCAATAATTGAAAGAAAAAGACCCCCCCTGAATGTGAACAGCATGGTTCAATAGACTGGAGTCCATGATGGAGTAAAAGTGACAAGAGAATCCAGCCGGTACAGGCAAGCTCCACTCTGCATGAGCACATGTCCATTGTTGTGATCATTGCACAAGGACACAGGCCTCCAGCATACCCAGCCATTGTTGGATACTAAGCCAACCCAATAAATCTCCTTTTTAAATTATATATATATACATATATATATATATATATATATATATATATATATATATATACAGACATATATATACCCATATATGAGTTTTCCTATGAGTTTTTTCTCTAGAGGACTCTGACTGATCCAGTAGGGAAAGGTTTTTGCAAGATAGATGATAGGAGGAGAAGAGAGGGTTGAGCAGCCACATCTAAGAAGAACTTGGAATTGATGTAGGAAGACGTTTCTTTCAAGAAGTTTTGCAGTAAACAAAGATCAAAGATAAAGATGAGCTTATACTCCGGGTTTCATAGTCAATATATGTGTCTCTGTGCTCCTTGTATGAGTGTGAGAGACAGACAGACAGACCCAGCTAGAAAAGAAAAGTTGTGAATTGAATTTTCAAAAAGAAAACTGATGAGTGGAAGTCAAGATTTAAAAAGCAGAAAGAAATAGAATTCAAATTGTGAAGTGAGAAAAGTCTTTTCTCTCCCAAGAAAAAGCTGAAAAATAACTGAAGTAAACATGCAAACAGTTCTGGAGGTGAGAGCTTGGAAGTTTCTGTTATCTACTCTTGCCTTTTCTTCTGTTGTTTTAGAAGCAAGAACAGGGTTTTCTGCTGAGGTAGGAAAATGTAAGATTGGAGGCTTGTGGAAGCTGGTGAATTGTGAAAAGCTGTTGTGTGCACTAAAAGACTAGAGTGGTTTCAATGTGAAATGTCCTCCATAGCCTTGGGGGTTTGTGAACAAGCCTCATGTGGTGGAGCCTTGCAGGAGGAGGTGTGTCACTGGAGGCTAGAAGTGTAGCCCCACTGGGTGTTCACTCAATAGCCCATTCTTCCTGTTCCCACCCTGTTGCTAATGGATGAAGGTGTGAGCTGGTTGCCCACCCCTCCATGCTTTCTCCACCATGATTCAACTTCCTCTCAAAACTATAAGCCTGAAATAAACACTCCCTTCCCATAAGCTGGCCAGGTATTTTGTCCCTAGAAGGTAACTGCAACAAAGAGTTTGGTTTTCTCTAAATAAATCACCTTTTCATTTACTGTAGCCAATACATTTTAAATGGGAAGAATTGAAGAAAGACTCCAGTGTCTGACAGACTTGCTCCCTTAGCATTCTGGGACAGGTATTTAGATGTCTGCTGTTAGTTTCTGCTGTTGCAAAACTATAGGCAACCCATGCTCTTATAGGTATGACACAAAATCACAAATATACATCAAGCATCCCAACAAAGACTCTGCAACAGGAGAGAAAGCAAGGAAACAAATGAGGGATTGAGTAGACAGTGGGGGAAAGGTGGGAACCTAGCAACCAACAAATCATATTCCATCCAAATTCATCCCATGCAGCCGCTGGTCATTTAATAGAGAGGCAAAAAAAGAAGAAAAAACTTAGGTTTGGTGAGGCTTTGTGTCTTTGAGGACTGAGGAAGCAATCTGTACAGAGGGTTTTGTGTTCCTTCATCAGCACACGCATGGGATTCAAGGAAGTGGCTCTTCTTTCTCATGTAGGACAATGTACGTATCACTATTTGCTTATTTCCTGTGACCCCATGAGAAAGGCTCCATTCTGTTGCCCAGTCAACCTTTCTCAAGTAGAAGAGGTTTGATTGTGTCTGATTGTTACACTTCCTATAGAGGCTGACCAAAATAGAAAACCTATCCCCGCATGGCAGTAAATGTAGACAACGTGAACAACTCTAAAAACGAACATAATACTGTGACATTTAAGCTCTGTTAATTACAAGTGACGTGAACCTCAACATTTGTGCCTAATAATTACTGTAAATTGCATGAGATATAAAACGTGTATTTGGATGTGCTCGTGGTGTGCCAGATGCACTACATAGAAACTACACCTCTGACTAGAGAAGTTTATATTTTGCAGTTTCCAGACAAGACTATGCTTACGCAGAAGTCCCCTGCACTAGAGGAACCGATGATCAAAAGGATCCCTCCATTAAATAAATGAATCATTTTCACTTCCTGGGCAAATGTTAGTTGAGCATCTTCTGTGTGCACAACAATGACTGTAAAAAGGCTAGAGAGATGGGGAGGGAGAATCGGGAGAGAAAATTAAAGGAGTTGGTCTTGGAGAAGGACAAGTATGTCCCTGACAAGGAAAAAGAGCAGTAGGGTAAAGAGAAGACTTGTTTCACACAACAAAAGAAATGGCAAAATGGGCTTGAGGTAGAGGAGAAATGAGCAAGGATGAGAAGGATCCTTTCCTTCCTCTAGAACTAGCTTTCCCGCATTCACCACCTATGTATCCATTACTGACCCTGTGTCAGACATTGGGAAAGGGAGGAAGAAGATGAGCATGGACAAGAGTGTAGATACCCTTTAGATGCTGACTACCCAGCCAGAGAAAACCAGACTGACATGAGATGGTGGTTTTTTTTTTCCTATAAGCTTTTGATGATAAGATTTTTTTCCAAAAATGAAAGTGTTAAGGAAATAATTTACATGGGAATTCTGCTTAATGTGTTCATGATCTCTGTATATCACATGCTTTCATAACTTATGTTTTATATAAGGAAAAATGGCCTTTGAAATATGCTAATCATTTAATATTCACAATATCACAAGCTAGGCAATGTTGTCAACATTGCACAAATGGAATAAAAAAATTACCTCAAGAAGGAAATGTAACGTGCTCAATGACATAGTTTTAATAAAGGTCAAAACTAGGATTTGAATCCAAGTCTGTCTGAGTCCAAAATTCTACTTCTAACCTCAGCACGGGAATTAGATGTTTCTTTACTGACATCTAATACTTTGTGGGACAGGTGGTATTTGTTTGTTTCTTTGTTTCTTTGTTTGTGAGAGGAGGTTTCACTATGTAACCTAGACAGCCTGGAACTCCCTATGGATAGCCAAGTCTGTAGCCTTCCCAGAGCTGGGGTGGCAGACATGCACCTCAGAACCAGGTATTCACTAATCACTTTCAATATGATTTTCCAGGCTTTCCTGAAATCTCTCCACTCAGTGAGTGGACATTACAAATCAAAATGGCTTCTAAGAATAGTTACACTTTACTAAAAGACCTTTATCCCTACATGACATGTATCCTGAGGGAAAGTATGTTCTCTTTTAAATGGGTTTCCATCTCTCTGAGATAACCAGCTCTTCAAGCGAAGGACTGCTCTACAGCTTAGTTCTCATGGACTGGTCCATGGCTCTGAGAACCTTCTGGGGGTCTGTGCCTTAGCCACCTGTGCATCTCAGTACCTAACACGGTGCCTTGTGTCTGGTGCCTCATGTCTCGTGCAGACGAAGATCCCAGCTAAGCCTTAAGGAGAAGAAATGAGCAAGAAGAGGAATATGACTAAGCTGGCAAAGTGTGGAAATTGCCCCGTCTGGCATGGTCTCCTTGTGCTAAATCAAACCAGAACATGATGACAATAGTCCTGTTTGAATTAATTTGATGCTCAACAGGAAGCTGTTTGTGTTTCAATACTAAACTCAAGACCTGCCTTTTTATTGCATTGAATTGGCATTTATTTAATTCTAATAACCAGTAGTGAGATAAAATGTATGATCTTTATTTTGTAACTGAAAAAGAAATCCTTAAGGATAAGATGATTTTCTGGTCTGTGGAGGTGGCTCAATGGTTAAATGCACTTGCTTGTAGACTCTGCTGGCCTGGGTTCAGTTCCCCAGAACCCATGTAAAGCCAGATGCACAAAGCAGAACATGCTTTTTGGAGTTTGTTTGCAGTGGCAAGAGGCCCTATTGCTCTCACAATCAGACTCTCTCTCTATCTCTCTGTCTCTTTCTCTCTCTAATAAATAATAAAAATACTGTTTTTAAAAAGGTGTTTTCGTGATTTCCATCTCAGCTAATAAGTAAGTCGTGGTGACATGATTTCATCCCAAGACTGAGAAGGAAATTTCATGGTGGAAATCTTAGAACTCTATCCCAAGAATTAACTGGCCTCTTTGTGAGAGAAGCCACTCTGCACCTGCCCTTACCCTGGAGATATAAAGAAAAGATTTTTGTCACCAAGATAATCTCTGCAAATGAAACTAGAAGATCCCAGAAAGTTGAGAAAATAAGACCCAAGATTAATTTCCTCTAATACATCTATCATTAATCTTTTAAATGGATTTTATAAGAATTTTATTACACATAACTCTAACTGAAATCTAAGTCAGATTTACAGAAGCTAAAATTTCCATAAAATATAAAATGTGAATAATTTAGATTACATCCTACTGTACAATAAATATACATCCCAGACAGGAAGAGATCTATAACCTCATTTTCCTCTTGACATCCGCAGAGCAGCTTTTCCTGGCAAAATGTTTGCTGACTCCAGCAATTCAGCCAGAGTCCTAACAAAGCAAAGCGTAGTTTTCTTTGGTTAAAATGCCTTTCATACTAAAGTCTGTTTGGAGAACAGGCTCTGGACTCAGACTATCTGGTTTTGAACACACATCTGCCAGCTACAACCTGTGTAACTTCCATGTGCCTCACATTCCTCCTCTGTAGAAATTGGTCTAGGAGCAAATGAAAATAATGTATATAACTTCATTAGACTGTGTTTGCACCTTAACGCTAGTTATCATCATACTCATTAGCATAGACTCATGTTTACTAAAACCTAGACAAAATGTTTCATCTATGCCTTCATCTACTGGGCCAGTGTCCAGTGAGGCGCCATTGAAAGCAATAGCATCCACAGTTCTTATCTTTAGAATCAGAGGCAGGAATTCAGAGAAGCCTGGCAAGGCTAACGTGTATTTTCAGTTCTCCAATACAAAGCAGTCTCACAGAAAAATTAAATGAAATGACTGTTTTTAACATTGCCCTGATGGGGTACTCACTATTTAAGAGGTACTATTTCTAATTCTCCCAACAGTCCTACAATTCTACTTCAGACTTTCATAGCTCAGGAAATGAAATCTCCAGGAAGTCATACTGATAGGTGTTAGGAGCCAAAAGACCAGCTCAGATCAGTCTCACGATACTGCCAGAGCTATTTCACCACATCATCACCTTGTATATGTTAGAAGCCACTCCATCCCTTCACTGTGTCCTGTCGTGTTCCAATACCCCTGCCCATCCTGAGTCACTCCTTCATGCAGTGTCCTGTAACCTGAAACTCTATGTCCTCTCACAATCACCTGGACTTGACCTACCTCCCTTATCTAGTCTCATTGGTGTTCTAGTCAACCTTCTTCCTTTGGGAAACAAATAAATTTATTTTAGCTAACGTGTCAATAGATGTGAATCACTTCACTTAGAAAAATAACTGTGTTAGCCAACATGTCCTTACTTAGAAAATAAGCATCTTGTAATTTCAATTTCCACAAAATCATTTCACAAATGATAAAATGATAACATTAATTTTTATTAAAATCACAAAGTAGTAACTGACAGTTTAGCTACTATTCAGAACTTACAGACACAAAAAAAAAAAAAAACCCACCATACATTTTACTGCACCACACACCCAGGGCTTAAGGTTGAATTTGGGATGTCACACCAGCTAGTGCTCTACTACTGAGCCGTAGTCTCTTTTTCCTTTTTAAAAAATTTCGAGACAGTGTCTCACTAAATTGCCCAAGCTGGCCTTAAACTTACTTAATAGGCCAAACAGATCTCAAACTTGAAATCCTCAACCTCTTGAGAAGCTGTTTGACTTAGCTCTTACTTTCAGTCTAAACTTACATGGGTGGACAAGAGTCAGGCTTGTTCCAGAGATGGAGCTGACAGAGATGGTTTAGCCCATGCTGACAGTCCACACAGTCAGCAACCTGGACAGTTTTCTAGTTAAGGTTTTACCATAATTACCCTTCAGGTTTTCATATGGTTACTTCCTGCCCAATCAAAATCATTCATTCAAACAGTCGGAAAAATATATGTTTTTAAAAAATAGAAACACTCTTAGAAAGCAAAAGAGGGAGAGTTGGGGAGACATCCCAGTGGGCAAAGTACTTGGCTTGCAAGCATGAGGACTTGATTTCAGTTCTCAGTACCTCTAAAAATATAGGCCTGCAGTGTGCACGAGTATCCTACAGCTGGGAATGCAGAGACAGAAAGATCCACGGAGCTCACTGGCTATCCAGCCTGCCCTAATCGATGAACTTCAAGCCAGTGAAAGATCTTGTCTGTCACAGAAAAGTGGATGACATTCCTGAGAATAACAACGTCCTCCCACACATATGTAAACACACATGTACACAAAAAAAGAAAGACAAATCAAATTCACCAATGCTTCTGGAGGACTCCAGCAAGGTTTGGAGTAAGATGCCTTTGCAGTAATGGGGTAATGGTAGATGAAAGATGAATAAGAACTCCCTGGTTTGCCCTAATTTTTATTGATTCTGGCAGACTATTTTTTTTAATTTTACATTTTTTTATTTTATTTTATTTTTAATTTATTGTCCATAATGAGTTACAACATTTAGTGGGCAAACAATGAGTTATCCCCAATTCCCCGCTGCCCTCCCCTCTCCCCTCCACTGGATAACCTCCTCCATGGGTCGTCTGGCAGACTATTTTCTACACCCAGAAAGTCAACAGTACAAACTAAGCAACTTCCCTGAGAATATAATGACTATGTTCACCACATTCTAGAGTCTATCCTTAAAGAAGAATTGCCATCGGGGCTCTGTAAGGGACTTTAAAAATTTTGTTAACAACCCTTACTGCTTTGTTTGGATATATTAATATGTGACAAAGTTTGCATTATAACTTTGGACTTCATGGAATAAAACAAAAGCAGATCTGAATATCTGAAACCTGGGGAGTGGCTCTTCGCAGCTCTCTGCAGTACAAACTCTGCTTCCTTTTCCATTTGTCCCCATCTCACAAGGTCTGCTGAGAAGACCAGCCGGGAGGATGAAGACCAGCCGGGAGGATGAAGCTCCAACAGAACACTCAAATGCACAGGATCGCATTGTTGTTATCACGACTGACACTCCAGATTCCTCCTACCTAAGAGTTGTCAGAAATTGGAAAAGAGCACCTGAGGGAAGGGAGGGAAGGAAAAGCGTTTTTATTAATTCATTTAGGCTTTGTGCCAATTGAATTCTAACTCAAAACCATTTCCCGTAATTATGATTTAGCAGTGCCAGAAACAAATATAGCTATCAAGTTCAACCACTTGCACAGAGAACAAATTAGTTCATAAAATGTAGTGGATTTTATCTCCAAATTGAAATTTTAGCCCAAGTCAGTGACAGACAGTAAGTCATTTAAGTTCTACTCAGTGGAGTAATTTTGGTTAGCTGATGTTCTGGATGGGGTGGAGAAAAAACCATGAAGAGTAAGGAAAAGTAATTAGGGGGAAAAAACATATTCCTTTCTAGTGTCCTAAAAAGAGTTATTTATGATATTAGGATGGACTTTTGTTGTTGTTGTTGTTGTTGTTGGGTTTTGATGTAGGTTCTCTCTCCAGCCCAGGCTGACCTAGAATTCAGTATGTAGTCTCAGGCTAGCCTCAAACAGCGATCCTTCTGTGTTGACCTCCCGAGTTGCTGGGATCAAAGGCATGAGCCACTATGCCTGGCAAAATAGACATTTAAAAAAAAAAAAACTATCATTCAATCTGATCTTTGACCAATAATTCTAACAATTTTAATTTTAAAAACTCATGTATTTTTATTCTTTGATTAAAAATAATCACCCCTTTGTTTTGAGTCAAGTGAACTGTCCATTAAGACAACTATACCCTTGTTCATTGTGAACACATCCTTCCCTCCTCAGTGGGATTCTCCATTTTTAATAAGAATCATAAGCAATTTTGATGCAGGCAGACCTCAGAATCACTGTTAGAAAACAATTTTGTTAGTTCAAATCAAACTCCAGTCCAGATCAGAGCAAGGAAGGTGAAGAAGTGAGTGAGGCAGGCCTGTGGGCTTTCTGGCAAGCAAGCAAAGCCCACCACTCCTTTAGTGAACAGCTAGTACTTACCATCTTGAGTCAGGTTTATGCTAAAGAAATAAATACCCACGTTTTCAGATGCTTCCATATGTTTAAAGATGCCCACAGTCTGAATTTGGATGTATGTAAAATATCTTAATTTGTTTTTAAATGTTACTGCCATGGTTTGATCCAGGAGTCCTCGACAAACAAATGAATGTGTTCTGGGTAATCGGTCCTCAGATGATGGCTGCATTTTACAACCTCGATGGAGCTATGTTGTTGGGGTGGGCTTATGGGGGTTATAAGCCAGCTTCCCCTTGCTAGAGTTTGGCACAACTTCCTGCCGCTGTTTGCAGCGCTGTGGCGGAGGTGATGTCCAGCCCTCTGCTCATGCCATCGTTTTCCCTGCCAGTATGGAGTCTCCCCTTGAGTTGTAAGCCAAATAAACCCAGTCCTCCACAAGCTGCTTTTGTTTGGGCTCTTCCTACACAGCAACTAGAAAGCTGACTGCAACAGTTACCAAAACATTGAAACTACTATGTGGACGACAGAAAATGCTTTGGAGCTAAGACAACCAGGTAAGAAGCTATTTTGATACCTTGATTCTAGGAAGAATAGCTTGGAACTTTCAGAATATGGGCCTTGGCTATCAGCAGGTAGGTGGGAGGGTGTGTGGGCAGATGAATGAGTGACATGGAAACTCTTCAGGATTACTGACCTTATCAAGCTTCTAGAGCAAAGATCTGTCCTAACACTTGAAATAATTAAAAATGATCACCCCCTTTGTTTTGAGGGAGTGATCTGTCCAATAAGACAAGTACACACTTGTTCATTGTGGACACGTCTTTCCCCCAACAGTAACGTTTTATTTTGTTCCTGGCATCGTTGTCTGCCTATCTTTCATGGGGCAGCTCATTGCATTTTTAAAAGATGTTTTTTCCAGGAGCTAATTGAGCTTTATCTATGTGAGTGAGCTAGAATCTGTCACTGACAGCCTACAGAAGGCCATTTCTTCAATTGCTCGAAAGAACTAAAGAGTCAGACATGACAAACTGCAGCTCGGAATACCTGGCAGCAAGCCCATTGCTGCTGTGTGTGCCAAGATGTGCTAATAAATTACTTAGAGAACACAGACTCACTTTATTTCTGTCATGAAACTCGCCACCCTAAAACCAGAGGAAAAGAGTTGATTTTTTTTTTTCCTATCATACTTTGTCAGGGCCTTTCAAAAATAGAATGTATTATTTATTTTTATTTTTTTCACAAAATGTAATTGCTGGAAACCCCACTCTGGTTTATGAAAACAGCTTCCTTTTGTTTCTTACATTATTTCAAGAGAAACAAACCTTAGGCTTTCTTTATACCCCTTTCTCTCTGCCAAGAAGCAACTGCTAACACAGAAACAACTGCAACAAATAAAAAACCAAGCTCTTCACTTCTTTCCAATCCCATTTTATAAACTGGATCCTATTCTTTTAGCTTGCTTTGTAGCCTAAGAGGTGATTAACTTTTTCCTAAGGGGTGGAGCAAGAGTGTCTCAGTTTATTAGGATGTCTTTATCAATCATTTATTTAGGATTAACAATACGATGCAAAAGGTGACTGCCAGTGTCTTGGGGATTTGTTCTATTTAACTTGGATCAAATTCTTCCATAGAGCAGTCCAGACAGGGTTCAGGCCTTAAATTGATAAATTCATCTAAAATTATCCTTGGGTAATTCTCTGAATTGATTCTTTCTGCTGTTCTCAGCCCAGAGCTAATGCTGATTTTTGATTATGGAGCCCAGCACTACATCACATATTTCAGTATTTATCTTTGTAAGGTATTCATTGTTGACACAGCTTTTGTTCTTGCCACAACAAAACCACTATGGCCAGTGGATGGGAATTCTCTGTTGGCCACTCTAGAGATGAATCTTTCGTGATACAGGATGTACCCGGGAGGCACAGGATCCCCCAATGAAAAGTAGATTGCTATTGCTAGATGCTAGGGGATGGGGTGCATCCAATCGAAAGTGAGCAGTTGATGTCCATTAGATTAGTCTTGATGCCCAACCATGCATACAGTTGTCAGACATGCTGAAGTACAATCTAAAGGAGAACAACTTGATACAAATGTTTTGAAGCAATTGAAGCCTTTTAAGAATAAGTGCACAGCCTGCCCAGGGATCTTCAGCACAAGGAAGATACTCCTCTGGAGTTAACAATTATAACAATTGCAAATACAACCTGTCGTGGTCAGCTTTCTGATTGCTTCACAGAAAGAACCCAAGCAAAAGCGGCTTGTGGAGGAATGGGTTTATTTGGCTTACGGACTCAAGGGGAGACTCCATCCTGGCAGGGAAAACAATGGCATGAGCAGAGGGCTGGACATCACCTCTGCCACAGCACTGCAAACAGCGGCAGGAAGGTGTGCCAAACTCTGGTAATGGGAAGCTGGCTTATAACCCCATAAGCCCACCCCCAACAACACAGCTTCATCGAGGTTGTAAAACCCAAACTGCCATCAGTTGAGGATTGATCACTGAGAACACATTCATTTGTTTGTGGGAGACACCTGGATCAAACCATGAAAAAACATCCATGTTGTTTATCCACATGCTGAAAATGTTAGCAAACTAACAGATGGTGGGCTACAGAAATGGAAAATTCTAGTTGAAGTATCTTCTCCAACTCATTCATCACTAGTCATTCACTGGCTCTAGTCCCCAAGAAAATCACCTTGACAACAAAGGAATCAGCCTGAAACCTGAGGACAGTAGGCTTTCCTCAAGTAACCCACGAATCTCATAACCCATCCCCCTTGGGTCACGGACCTGGTGTCCCTAACCCATAACTTGACTACACCGAAGTTATTATAACAAGTCTAGTCTCTGTGTTCTGAGCTGCCTGGGTTGAGGCTGAGATGAAAAGAAAAAGGAAATGAGGAAACATCATTCTGGTACTTGTTCCTTTTAACAGACTCAAATTCCAGAATCTGTGCCCTTTTTCATATATTTCCATCACATACAACCTTTCGGATTATTCCTGCTGCAGCTGTAAGAGAGAAGCAACCTGCTCCCTAGGCAAGGTGATTCCCATGTATTCCCAATAAGACTGAGACCTTCACTCCTTGACACCTGGGTCATTGTTTTCTTCACATAGATGCCCCTCCCCTGGGAAGTGTCTGCTTTCCTGAGCTGAAGAAAATCAGAATGGAGTATTCGCACTGCTCCCCACCTCCTCCATCCTCCCACCCCATCACTGCCATCTCAGTGACCACAGCTTCCTGTTCACTTTTCTTCAATAGTCTCTTCTAGATGCTGTTTCCTCTTAACTATACTTTCTGGATAATTCAATAGCTAACACTTCAAGCATACCATCTTTGCATCCAATTCATTGACAATAAAAAAAACCTATTGTTTGGTTCATCCAATATGTATGTGCTGAGTCCATCATTAATACATAGGGGAAAGAAAAGCAAAACAGAAAATATTTATAAGAAAGAGGGCAAGAGATGTTACAGTGAACAATATACACTGTTTTTGGAGTCACAAAATGGTTATCTTTATACTGGGATTCTCTTGGAAGATGACAATACCTTGTTTTGAAGAAATCTGGTAAATTCCACCTCACCATGCTATTCTCTTCCACCTCATGCACTGAGAAGTGAGCCTTAGGCTCTCTCTCAGCCTTCGCTTTCCAGACTAACAGAATAGATAGAGCAGAAAACAAAATTCAGGAAAAAGGAAAATGAGATCAGTTGGGTAAGTCAGGCATGGTAGGTCATGACTGCAATCCCTGCTGTCAGAATGCTGAGACAAGAGAACTGCAGTGAGTTCAAAGCCAGCCTGGGTTATATAGGAAGTGTGAGTCTGTCTGAAAAATGCAGGGCCTGGAGAGAGGGCTCAGTGGGTGAAAGCTCTTGCTGTGCAGGTATGAAGACCTGAATTCAAACCCCAGCAAACATTAAAAGTTTGTTGTGGATGCTCATACCTGCATTTTCAGTGGTAAGGGGAGTAGAGACAGGAAGATTGCTAGGACTCCCTGGTCAGCTAGTCTAGCCAAAATATGGGGAGTGCTAGTTTGGGTGAGAAACTCTGTCTCAGGGCATACGCACCAACATTTGTTCTCACCAGGAAGAACAAGGCTAGTGATTCCTTGAAGAGGTGGCATCCGTATTACAAATGTGGGTCTATAAAGACTTACCCTATCCGTAGTCCCCTGCCCCAAGGACTGATCCAGACTGCCCACGGAGGATGATATCCAGCCGATTGGGGATGGGGAAGAAGGGCATTGGGGAACTGGGAATAACTTATTGTTTGCTCATTAAATAATGTAACTCATTATGAACAATAAAAAATTAATTAATTATTAATTAATTAAAAAGACTTACCAAGGTTAAGAAAGAAAGGCACTCTAGCTTTGGGGTACTCAAAGTATTCCTCCTACAAAAGCAGTAGTGTTCCTTGGGAGATTATAAAAATGCAGAAACCTGCTCTGACTTTTAGCATTGTGTCTGGTTCTGGCAAGCACTACAAAAATGTTATCTATTCATAATATAATGTATGAGCTGGGTTTTGTATGGTGATGAGGTATGAGAGAGAGAGAGAGAGAGAGAGAAGAAAATAATCCCTAGCAGTGGAAGGTGCCTAAGCCCAATCAAGGAATGTAAAGCAAAGCACTGGGGCTCTGATAAGGCATTTGCCACAGTTGCTGTGGTTAGAAAAAAGACCCCACAGCAGTAGCTTGAGGAATCTGGCAAAATATCTAGAATGATATTCTCAGCATTTCTTTTCTACATTGAGGATAACAGATATGTATACAAAGGAGGAATATTACCATGATGCTTATTTATTGGGCAATATTAAAGAACAGTAAAGTAAGAAGAGTGGGAAATTTGGAGAACTACTGTACAGTTATAATCTTGGCAAGAAAATGATGGTTATTTTAGTGATAAAGAGGGTGTGGCCACATTAAAGAGACATCTCTAAATGAGAACACCTAGGCATAAATGAGCAATTAGTAGCAAGATAACTGAGTTTCATGTGCAGAGTGAATAATTGTTGTAAACCGGGTGTGATGACACACAACTGTAGTCCCAGCTATGCTGTAAACTAAAGGAGGAAGATTACTTAAGCCCAGGAGTTCAAGACCAGCCTGGACAGAAGAGCAAATGCCCTCTCAAAATAAGAATACCAAAAATAAATTATGGTAATAAAGCATTTTACCATGTGTCTAAGTTAGATTTAAGTGGCAGCTATAAATACAATAACAGAAGCATTTAATAGAAAACTCAAAATAATACCAGTGGAGATTCTGTTTGTATGTTTCAGAAGACAGTGAGAACTGTAGATAACCCATTCCCACCAATAGGACCTGAGATGGAGACGAACCACCCCTAACTTATGATGTAGAGCCCAAACAAAACCTTCAAGGAAGTGGTAAAGTGAACAAGAGATCTACCTCCATAGCAAATCAGATAACCTGGGAAAGGATATGGAGACAGACACTGAGGATACCCAACTCAATATAAAGCAAAAATCCAGAGATTAAGACTTCAACAGTAAAGCAGACCTAAAACTCACCCACCATGACTCAGGGATCTGATCAGAAGAGATGGCGGAAAGACTGTAAGAGCCATGGTGGGGGAGAACACCCAGAGCCATCGCACCCCCCCTCAGCAACAGCACACAAAGAAGGAAAAAAAAACTAGCTACCTCTCATACAATCCATATCCCATGAACTGGTCCAGCAAACCCACTGAGGAGGGCCCCAGCAGGCTCAGGACAGAAAGGAGGGAAATGGGACCATCATAAGGCTTGCTTACACAATGTATCTAATATTATTGACAATAAATATGGGGGAAAATACTGGTGGCTACAAAGAAATTTGTTTCTTTATTAAGCAGCAGCCCAGAGCTAGGCAATCCAGGATTAAAGCTATGTTCCTTGGCTCTGGCACCAACACTGCTTCTATCTTCCTGTCTATTATGTAAAGACTCTTCCCACAGTCATCTTATGGTCCAAGTTCCTGCACAAACTCGAGGTCTTGCCAGCATCTACTCATTCCAGCCAAGTGGGTGGAAAGGAAGAGCCCTTTCAATGACTGCTTCTTAAAAATCCTTCCCAAAAACAGTAACTTTCATTTGTATTTTATTAAAAAGAATAAATAAAGGGACTGAAAAGGTAGATATTATTTTGAATGTCCATTTGCTCAATTAAGGTTGGAGACTCCATGACTCTCTTAGAAGTATACAAAAGATCCTGAGAAACTAGCAAATTTTTGCCACAACCAAAGAAATAGGGCAAGAGAAGGAAGTTTAGCTTGGAGGCTGAGGGAGCTATGGGGAATTTCAACGAGAAATGCCCAGGAGGCAGCTGGAGATGTCTTTCATGTCTCCTGAGTTTAGAAAAGCAATGTGAAGATGGAGATGAGGATTTTACGTTCTTTTCTTTCTACTTTTGTCCCAACATAAACCTTTGAGACTCTGAAAGTATCCTCTTTATTCACTCCATAGAGAAGTCTCTTGGCATTGCAATAAAACCACAACAGAAATTACAGTGTTATGAGTGTCAAAAACATAGAGTAATTCACAGGGTTTACAGGTAGAACCTTCTCCCAGGATTGCTCAATAGTGCTACTTCAGAAGCCTACGGGCAGGTCATATTTTACATCTGTCAAGTCTTGGAGCAATTTCTTCATTTTGTATCATGGGCTTTAAGGCTATGCACATTCCAAATCCCTTATAGCAAATGCTTTAATACATACTTCATATCACAGTGTTCATACTTTGTGAGGAACAACATGTATTTTCATGATTCTACATTATAGGATTGACTTTGAGAGTCAAATGCTTTTTGAGAGTTTATGGTATCAGGAAAGCTTGAATACCATTGCCCTGATGCAGGGTCTCACCCTCTCAGAGCAAAGCTTAGTGCTGTCCTCAAGCTGGCCTTATGTTACCAAGGAACTACTACTTGTACTTCTGGGAAGAATTTAGGACCCTGACAAAGTAAAATAAATAGATCTGCAGTTTGCCAGTCACAAGTTCAAAGAGGCACTGGCAACTTGAAGTCTGAAAGGGCCACATATGATGAAGGTGCTGAAAGTCCAGTCCATACGAGACACTTTAAGAGCTTTTCAAAGGGGTAAACACAGCAGAATCACAGATACCAAAAGATAAGCGAGAGGTAGACTTACTAATAAACATGGTCCAGGGGAAGAAGTTGCAAGGAAATGAACTGAACCTAAACTGGGAAGCCCTCTCCATCAAAATTCCAATGGCACTTTCCACCTAAATAGAAAAAAATAAACAAATAAATGAAAGGAAGAAAGAAAGGAAAGAAGAAAGAAAGAAAGGAAGAAAGAAAGAAAGAAAGAAAGAAAGAAAGAAAGAAAGAAAGAAAGAAAGAAAGAAAGAAAGAAAGAAAGAAAGAAAGAAAGAAAGAGAGAAAGAAAGAAGGAAGGAAGGAAAAAACAAAAATTACCAAAATATCTAAAATGCTATTGGGGTATAAGAACAAAGCAATTGGCCTAACACTATCTCGTTCAAAATATATAACAAAGCAAAATAGATGGTACCAGCATTTTTAAAAGATTAAAAAGAAGCACAGATCAATGAAAAGAAATCCCAGAAATAAATTCATGCATTTATAGCTAAGTGATTTCTGTAATGGTAACAAGAATGCACAGCAGGGAGGGAATAGCCTCTTTAACAAATGGTATTGGAAAAAACTAGATACTGATATACAAGAGAATGAAATTAGATCCTTACCTCATACCAGATATAAAAATCAACTCTAATTGATCAAATACTTAAAGAAAAGACTCCAAACTATAAAACTAGTGAAAGAAATATAGCTTCCATAATATTGGTCCGGAGAATGATGCTTAGGATAAGACTCAAAAAGCATAGGCAGCAAACTCAAAAATTGGATTGCATGGAGCTAGAGAGGTTCTTCACAGCAAAGTGAACAGTAAGTACAACGAAAGGACAACCTACAGAGCTGGGGAAAACATTTGCAAATCGTGCATTTGATGAAGGTTAATATCCAAAATATGAATGGGACTCAAATAATTAAAAGGTCAGAAAATAGATAATTTTATTCTAAAACTAATTAAAGGAACTGAGTATGCACTTCTCAAAGGAAGACATGCAAATTGGCTAAAGCATATTTCTAAAAATTCTAAACACCACTAGTCAGGAAAATGTGAATTGAAACCACAATATGATATTACGTCAACTCTGTAAGAATATCTACATCAAACATATCAGAGATAACAAATGTTGGTGAGGGTGTGGGTAAAGGGAACCCTTGCACATACTTAGTAGAAACATAAACTAGTATATATAAATATATATAATTACATATAGCATACATATTACATATAGCATACATATATAGTACTACATGATGAAATATTTGGTATAAAAAGGTAATAAATTCTGTAATTTTCAACAATAATAGATAGGCCCGGAAGACTTTATGTCAAGTGAATAAAAGCAGGCACAGAATGACAAATGTTACATGAAATGATTTATATGTAGAATATAAAACTATTGGTCTCTTAGAAGTACAGTAGAATATTAGTTAACAAGGGCTGAGGTGCTGGAGGATTAAGAAGGTTAAGTGAAATGCTGGACAAAGTAGAAAATGCCAGTTAGAAAAGAGGAATAAGTTTAAGATGTTTGTTGTACAACAGTGGCTATAGATAATAAAATACTGTATTACAGGAAAAAACACTAGGAATAGATCTTAAGTATTTTTACTACAAAAAAAAAACTATGGGGCTGGAGACATGGCTCAGCAGTTAAGGCACTTGCCTCCAGTGCTTAAGCCCGCGGGTTCAATTCCCCAGTACCCACATAAGCCATACCGACATGGTAGTGGCCCTGGTATTCTCTCTCTCACTTTCTCTCTCTCTGTATTTCTCTGCTTGAAAATTAATAAATAAAATATATTTTAAAAAAACTATGTGAAGTGATGCAGATGTTATTTAGCTTGACTTAGCTCTTCCACAGTGCACATATATTTATAACACACAGTACATTGTGTTATACACGTTAAATAAATATATAATTTAATGTGCCAATTATTTCAAGAAAAGTCAAATATTTAAAAAATACAATGAGATCACCAGAATAAAACTTATTGAAAACAGAGATTTAGTAAGAAAAGAAGAAGTTATTCCTGATGTAGTAAAGACTAGTTATGTCAATCAATGTCTTATTTAATAAGAAAACATGGACGCATTGCCACTCAAATCAGAAATTTTTAAATGATGCTTACTATTGTCACTGCTATATGTAAATTCTAAAGATTAAAAATGTATCAATATAAAATAAGATGTATAATCACTGGAAAGGTGACAAAATGTCATTTTTGCAGATTATATGATTTATGCTTTTACCCAGAAACGCCAAGAAAATCAACTGAAAAGCTGTTAAACTGATAAGAGTTTGGAAACATACACAAGTAACCAAAAAGGTAAAAGACAAAAAGTATGTCTGCTTATCAAAATGAATGAGGTAGAATATATAATAGGAAAAGATCTCATTAGTAATGGAATGACAAATGTTGATTCCTAACAATTTGCTGTTCTGAGTGGAGGACATGAGACAGGGAAGAATGCTGTGGAGTGTTGTCTTCTGGCTGTGGACATGGCTGTTATACTCACCACCCACAGCCGCTGTGGCTCCCTGTACAAGACTGAGCCTGTCGGCATTCCACCAGGGATGAGGTGGGGCTCACAAGACCCCACTCCTCCCAGATTACCTATTGATCATTAATAATTGCTGTGGGAGGAGGAGTTCCTTGGTACTGCAGCACCGAGTTGCTCATACAGTAGTAAAAAGCCCACATCCCACCCATCCTACCCAAGTAGCCCTAATTTAACATGTCAAGAAAGACATGACAGGATGAAGGCAATTCATTGGGAAGAAAAAGGTCTAGTGAGCGAGGGGGATAAAAGAGGATGCTGGGGTGAATACAAAGAAAATTCATTATATGTATTATGAGATTGTCAAAAATAAAATAAAGAAAAAAGAGGGAACAGAATCTATCTGGTTCCCACCTTGCATTATCCCATTGAGAACCATGTGTTGGCTGGGCTGGACGGGGCTCCAGCAGAGGGCCCTTGGCCTCATAACACTTATTTATACAGGGGACAGAGGCGCAAGGGGGCACCAGCTGCCTGTGCAGTGATGTGAACCATTTCTGGGAAGCAGCCCTATTTGCAAGGGACAGCAAGTTAAGGCATTCTGAGTTCAGCCAGAAAATCTCACAAATCAACACTATCTGTGTCAGCCAGCGATATTATTACTGCCCTCTGTTGAATCATCATAGGCCTGCCAACATAGCCACCAGACAGGGGAGAGAGAAGCCGCTGCCAAGGCTACAGGGAAACAGACTTCTGTCCCTTCTCACAAGTAAATTGAAAAGGGCATTAAAGAATATTTCACTAAATGAATTAATTCCATTAACTCCTTAATTCACCGAAAACGTTTTTGAAATTATAAGCTTATTTGTTTATTAAAAAGCAAATGACTCTACAATTTCCGTGGCAAGAATAGACTAATCAAAGACGGTGAAAGAAAATAACATTTAGAGTGAGACCTGAATATGAAAGAGAGCCAATCATCCAAAGAAGCAGGACAAGAGGATTTAAGGAAACAAGTTCAGAGGTCCTGAGTTCAAAAAGATAGAACGGGGCTGGAAGGATGGCTCAGCGGTTAAAGGCACTTGCTTGCAAAGTCTGTCAGCTGACATTTGATTTTGCAGTCACCATGTAAAGCCAGATGCACAAAATGGCACATGCATTTGGAGTTTATCCTCAGTGGAGAGATGCCCTGAAATGCTTCTCTCTCTCTCTCTCTCTCTCTCTCTCTCTCTCTCTCTCTCTCTCTCTCTCTCTCTCTCTCTCTCTCTCTCTCTCTCTCTTTCCCTCCCTCCCTCTCTGTCTCTCTCTCATAAAATACTATGTTTTTCAAGACAAATAAAAGGGTTCTTGGAAAACAAAAGAGCCCAATTTCAGGAGAGATCTGTGATCTGTGGCAAGTAACATATGTGACACAGCACGAAAATGGAGGAGGAAATGAAAGTGACCTCAGAGTCTCTGCTGAGCAGTTTGGATTTTAATTGAGGTGCAATGGAAAATCATTGACAGATAAAAGACAGATAGTTACCAGATCTATGGTTCTTTTACTAAATGACTTTGGCTGCTGTATTCATCTATTTTTATTACTATAAAAAGATACTTAAGATAAGCTCATTGTGCAAAGAAAGAATATCATGCATCACACAGTTTTGGCAAGAGAAAGTATAGGGTTCAGCAGTTCCACTAATCTAGTGCATGTAGATCGGGGGGAGAGGCAGGGTCATGTGCAAAAACAAGGGATGTCATTGCCAAAAGAAGCCAGAGAGCAATGCAGGGGCCAAACCTGCTCTTATTCCCTCTCATGAGCATCTGTGTGTCAGATAAAAGCCACCCTCGGCTCATTTGAGAGTAACTGCTTTACTGACCCACAGGTCTCCCATGGGTGATCTCTTAGAGTCTCTTAGAGTGCCCACCACCTCTCAGCACTGCCACAGACTGGTATAAGTTCAAAGCAGGTAAATCCCTGGGGTATACTCTAAAATTATATCCTAACCATAGCAGCAGCTATGTAACTATGACCTGAACCACAGAGCTAAGCATGGAGGCATGAAGAAGAGTAGTACTGTAGCACTAGAGGGAAGCGTGTGTGGCTTAACCTAAAGCATCACCATGGAAATAGAGGGACGAGGATAGACTAATGCATTACCAAAGCATATAATCAAAAGAAACACACTACCTACTGGGAGAGAACCATGAAGAAAGCACCTGTGCAATGGAGGCTCCAAACCCTGGGGGAGGCAATCAACAGCTTACAATTCGGCCAAGAAATCCACTCAGTGAAGGGAGTCCTTGACTGGAACTGGGATTTCAGGGTAAATTACATAGGGAACCAAATCCTAGGACCCCAAAGAGAAATTCACCATACAAGTGATTTACAAAAAGCTACCAACAATAGAATCTAGCCAACTCTGGAAAGTGTATCTCAATTAACCTGTACTTATCAAATCTCCAATGGAGATTGTGTTTGTATTTTTCAGAAGGCACCTAGAGAGCTGTGGCTGCTCCAGCGCTACCAATGAGCCACAGGCCGACAGCTGTCTTCCTGGCTGACAAGAGATGCGCCACCCCAGACCTACCGTGGAAGATCCTCATGGAACCCCGAAGGCAGTGATGGGATAAGCAAGAGACCTATAACCACAGCCAATCGATCAACCCAGGATGAACCAGTGAAACAGACACCAATGATTTTAAACACAACCTCAAGCAGAAGTACAGAGGCTCCTAAGGCCTCAACAACAAAGCAGCCTTAATACTCACCCACCATGACCCATGGAACTGAGCAGAAGAGGGGCGGAAAGATTGTAAGAGTCATGGTGGGGGAGAATATCCAGAGACATTGCCCACCTCAGTAACAATTTGCAAACGGGGAGGGGGTGGAATTGGGTTAACTCCTAGGCTGTTCACAACCCTCTACTCCATGGACTGATCCAGACTGCCCACAGAGGAGGATATCCAACTGACTGGGGACAGGGAAGAGGGAAATAGGGGAAGTGGAGACATCAACACATTATTCCCTTATTAAGTGTATCTAATTATGGATAATAAAATAATAATTAAAAAAAGAAATTCTTGGTCCCTGGGTTCAAACCCCAACACTGAAGGGAGAGGAAAGGAATTCGTAAGATATATAGTACGCACAAGATAAAAAGAGAGGGGAGAATGAAGGAAGGTTTCCAGGCTTCTGGCCTGAGCAATCTAGGTCTTGGTAATGTAAGTAGGAATAAACAAGGAAGTTGAGGGGATGAAAGCTTAAGGGTTCAGTTTTGAACACATTAAATTTAAGGAAGCTGTGAGACATCTAAGAAGAGCTGTCAAGTAGTCAGTCAGAGAGAAGAGCCTGAACTCCAAGAGAGGTTGAAGCTAAAGATATAAATGGAGCTGTCAGTATGTCAAAGATTTAAGCCAGGGAAAGAGTGAAATCACACAGGATAGTGGTTCCAAACAGTCACAATATTTGCCATGTCTGAGCAGCACATTTATATACAACTATTTACTTTTCATACTTTTTCTAGAAATCATTTTAAATGTTTGCTTAAATACCCACTTTAAGCTCTTCCAAAGCACTTGTGAAATCTCTCATTTTATATGGAAGTTATATTATACTGTAATGTGAAATAAATATGTAGTTATTTAAAGAAAAATATTCAAGCCAGGCATGCTGATTCACATCTTTAAATCCCAGCACTCAGAAGACTGAGGTAGGAGAGTCTCTATGAATTTGAGGCCAACCTGGGCTATAGAGTGAGTTTCAGGTCAGCCTGGGCTAGAGTGAGACTCTGCCTCAATAAAATAAAGAATTTGTCTGTATGCTATATATACTCAACTTTGATTCCATTTTAATTGCATGTCATATTCTAGGACATATTGAATGAAGAAGAACAAACACTATTTGGAAAGGTTCCTGGAACTGGCCAGTATTACTTGAATATTAAGACTAGGAAAAGGAGGGTAAGCTGAGAGTCTATGAATCTGAATGGCCAGAGGAAGGAGGAAAATAAGAAGTGAAGGAATCAGTAGGAGCCCCTTGTCTGGATTGAAGGGCTTACTTCCTCTGAGCAGGAAATTGTTCTCAGCTGAAGAGTACAAGCTACCTACCATTTTATCCTTCATCCTTCAGAGCAGCCACAGCTAATGATTGGCCAGAGGTCCTACAACTCTGCCAACCTTGCCGCAACTCCGAAAACTTTCTCTGTCCAGTTCCACCAATACGGTGGACACCAGCTCATTATCATTCTATCATGTCCTTTAAATGTCCTTTGAGAGACATGCTAAAATATTCCATATAAAATGTTCTAGTTTTTATATGAAAAATGTATATACAATATTGCATTAATAATTTTGTAGTGTGTAGAAATCATAAAAGTTTTACTATACTGAGTCAAGTATATCAAGTTAATTTTACCTATTCTAGTTCCTTTTTTTAAATATGTCTACTCAAAAAACATAACCTTAAATATTTGGCTTGCACTTATGGAACAGATTATAACTATGTTTTTGTTGAACAGGTTTGTTCACTTTCTTGAGTTTCACTTTCTTGAGCAGTCAGTGACATGGTTCATTTTGGTTTTCATTTTTAGAATATGTCTCTAGCTTCAGTGTTTCCTCCTCCGATAGTGCATGTGGAGTTCTTAATCGCTGCTTCACCTCCTTCCTCATCCTCTTCACCATCCCCACACAACATCTGTTTCTCCATCATATGGTCCTTTCAGCAGAGGTCTTATTCTACTATGGAAAAAGCCACTTGAGTAGGGTGGTTAGGATTTTAGGGGTGATTAATTATAAAATGCAGGGTTTTACACCTTCAGGGGAGAATAACAACAGGACTCCTGAAGACAGATGGAGAATATAACATGCTGTTCTATTAAGTGCTGCATCCATGCCTAGAACACCATCGCTGCCTGACCACCTTTCATGCAGAAACTCCCTGACCTCCAGAAACCTTCACACTGCCTGGTGCCAAATATCTCCTCCATTATCACACCCCACTCTTTTCCTCAGCAGTGGCCATGATCATCAGAGGCCTCTCTGCTGCCCAGTCAGGCTGACAGAAATGTCCTGGGCATTAGGCCTGTGGTATGTCCATAGAAATGCATCTTGGAGCATCCTCAGGAGTAAAATTCAAAAGATGAAAGTCACTTTAACTTGGCTGATCTTGATCAGCTCTGGTCATACATTTTTATTGTAAGAACTAACTTTGGGAGACTTAGGAGGCTGTCAGTAGCCATGGAAGGTCAAAGTTAACAACATGACATAAGGACACTGGATAAGATTCAGTCTATTCTAGAGAAAATGCAGCGACAGATTCATAGACCACGTTTCATAATTGCTGTTAAACCCACATGTGTACAGCCTTCAAGGGCCCAGTGCTATCAAACAGGTATGCTCATTACTAAAGGACCGTAGGCTGGAGGGAAGAACTCACAGACAGGGAGCTTCAAAGCCAGGCAAGAGTCTAGGATTGACATTTTTGAATTAGAGTGGCGATTTTCAAAGCCTACAGGAGCCAGGCAGGAAATGTAAATGAAAGAAGTGGGCCAGCTCTGAGACTGTGGCACACATACCAAGTATCTGTAATGAAGCTACCGCAGTAAAATTCCATGAGTCTTCCCTTTAACTTTGTTTTCAGTTGAGATCTCTATGATTGGTAAAAAAATTGTATATGCAGCCTTCCTTTGGTATCCATGGGGGTGCTTCCAGGAATTTCTCTCTCTTATAGTTTGGATGTTTACCTCCCTTACACAAAATGCAAAGTATTTACATATAATCTAATACATCAAATTATCTCTACATTCCTTACAACACTTAATACAATTCAAATGTTCAATAAATAGTTGTTAAGCTATATTAGTTTGGGAATGATAATGAAAAAGTCTGTACATATTCAACACAGATATAATCAATTTTTCCAGTATCCATGATTGGCTGAACCTCTAATACAGAGCCAACAAATATGGAAGGACAAGATATACATTGCATATGCATATAGTCAAACTAGCTAACAGTTCCATCAATTCACGTGATTACCACGGTGTGTATGCTGAGCGCCTGTAAGATCTATTCCATTAACAAATTTCAAATATATAGGATTGTTCACCGAATCATCATGCTGTACACTTTGTGTTCAGGATTTATTCTGTCTATTAAGTGAAACTTTGATCAGTATGTTTCTTTTCCCAGGTCCTTAATAATCACCATTTCATTTTCTATTACTATGAGTTTGACTTTTTTTTCTCAGAGAAACTAGAAATTTAAGTATTATATTAAATTGCTTACTTTTTAGAAGTAACTAATTCACGAAATAGATACACATGGACTCATACACACACTACTGTGCATCACCAACACATCTCAAACACTGCTTGCTATCTGGGGCTCACCACTCTTGCTGTACCTGGTTTGTGAGACTTAGCTGTAGCTCAGTCATTTCAGACCTGAGATTTGGAAATCTATGGCTGATGTTGTGTTACCATTGAAGGGTTGGCATCAAAAGTTTAAATTTTGCTATTATAATTTTAAAGGTAAATCAAGAATACCATGAGCATAGAGGATGGAAAGGAAAAATAGTCATTCTTAGAGATGAGGGCAGAAAATATCTGGAGAAGAAGAAATGTACAGACAAAGAAACTAGTTGTAAACATGTTTTGTTCTGAGTCAGTTGGACAAAGTGGTCGGTATGCATTTTTATATAAATGGTTATCGCTTTTGAGATCAGCACACTTGGGCTAGCTAACGTGCACACAACACAAGAAGATGAAAAGTTGTAGAAAAGAGAGCAGCTTACTGCCCCAGATGGTTCCCTGGTATGATAAACTGGTGTGTCTCCCCTCTGGAGAGAAGAGTAGACAGGCCTTGTGCACGGAAGCCTCCTATGTAGCCCACAGACTCGCAGGGGCTCCAGATCAGAAACAAGCAAGGGGTTCAAGCCTCGTTCACACAGGAATGGCAACGATGGCCCCTGGCCACAATTATCATTCTCTATCAGTATTACTCTGATTAGTTACTAATCCCAACCCTTGTAGTCGATATTTTAAAGTGATTTTAAGCAGTTTAACAAACTTGTAGTTGACATCAATTTTACTAGTTGAAATTTGAATGGTGATCAAATTTTAAAAAGAATCTACTCCCCAGGTGACAAGTGAAAAACCAGTGTGTGTGCATAGGAAAGCTGCAGATTCCCATCATAATGAAAACACTCTCCTGCTTAGAAGAAGTCACATTCTCTTGGCATGGTATCCATTTAAACAAAGAGAAAAGAGAGGGGAGAGGAAGGGAGGGAGGGGAGGTAGAAGAGAGAAGATGATTTTCATCTCTTACCTCATTCTTTCCTCCAGTTTCAAAATCCCAACTCTAAGAATACTCCATTGCACTAGGTCTGATGTTAGTAACATGTCTGTCATTTTTCATGCCCTGAAATCAGAATGGTAATTTCTCATCTCTCTCCCTCCCATGCCCCAGGAGGTTCATGTTCCATAAGGGCAAAAAAAAGTCTATATTTAAAATAAAAATCCCCAAAGGGGTTTCTTATGATCAGCCTAGCTAGAGCCCCTCACATCGTTCCCAAGCCTCAGAGCCCTTATTCCTTCTGCTCATTATTGAACCACCAGCCTCAGGGTCTGAAAATCATAACCGTGGCCCTGGCACAAAGCTCTGCTCACAAAGACTGTTCAAAGCTATGGAATGTTCTGCCTCTTTCATAATTGTAATAGATATTGAAATGAAGCACATTCTCTTCTCTCCACAGGGAGAGTTTTTATTTTTTTCCATTTAGTTCAAAGACTTCTCTTGGTACCCTGATAGCATAATAATTTGCTTTTCTTTCCTATTTATGTATGCTTGTGGACACACAAACTCCTCTGTTTTTGTCTTATTTCAATAAAAATTATTGACACAAACTTTGCAATGAATGGCTGTGATAACTGATTGTTCTCCTGTTGAGTAATAATACTCATAAAAAGAAATGGAAAGTGCATGGAGAATCAGAGATTGGGCAGAAATTGGAATCAGAGAGGGAAACTGTTTAGCATTTATAACTTCCATAAACTTAACCTTGTATTTGTGTCAGCTACTTTATAGTTTTCCAATTTACTTTTTAATTGAGTCCTTTTTTTAGCCATGTTTAGAAGATATAACTCCTAGTCGTCTTTCAAAGCCCTACCACTTTAGTTCAGTTCAATTGATCTCTCTTTGTATTTATTATTCTTGTGCCCAACATATATCACTTTCCATTTGGCCAACTGCAAATGCAATTTACCATGCATCAAGCCACTTACACAGCAGAGCTGCATTAGTTAATATTTTATTTGGAGTGATCCTTTCCATGTCTGCTGTTAGCTCTGAACACTGCCACTTACCATATAACTTAAGACATCAAGACAGAATGAGTGGCTCGAGTGAACTGATTCAGATGTCTGACTGGAGAACTTAACTGTGCAAAGTGAAGCAGCCACAAAGACACATAAAGGGAGATTGTAGATCCAACCTTCATCTCAGACCCAAGAGATTCTCCAGAAATGTGCAGATGGCCCATCCATGCTTCCTTCTCAGTGTGGTCTCCCAGAAAGACCCCTGGAACTGAAAGATAAGAGACCCCAGTCTAGTTCTGGCTCATTGATCCAAGAGTACTCACCTCCTTCATTGATTACATTCACCTGATCTTGGAAACCCCAGAGAATGCTTCTGAAAGGGAAGTCTTACTCATTTTCTAGAAGGTAAGTATATTAATCAGGGCTCTCGAAAAGAACAAAACTGGGAAAATGGATATAGATGAAAATGGGATTTATCACATCAACAATGGCTGTCTTTCCTGCATGCTGGAGAAGATAAGAAAGCAACAGCTGGTCACTCCATGAGGCTGGATGCCTAGTGTGTCACTGAAGGCCTGGAGGATTCCTGGAGAGCTAGCTGCTTGTCTTCAGCCATGTTGGAGGACCAAGGAAGCTGGATCCCAGAGTTGGTCAAGGATGACAGCAACAGGGTAGATAAACTCAAGAGCGGGTCAGAAAGCCTGGGGAAAGGGCTGCATCTTCCTGGAACTTCTTTACATGTAGAATGCCACCAACAGGGATGTCTCCTCCACACTCAGTGACTCAGTCCTGGAAATTCCCTCACAGGCATGCATACCCAAGAGAAGTGTCTACTTGATTCCTAAACTGAGAAAGTTAAAAATAGCAATTCACCAATGACAGGAAGTCAAGAAAAACCTTGGTTAATCCACAAGAGAATAAAGTGAACAGAAGAAAGGGAAAGAGATGATAAATATAGCCAAACCCATAAAGGGACAATTCAAGAAACTAGAAGGAAGAGGAGGCAAACAGGAGGCTGCTGTAGAGCTATTGAAAGGTCTCCCCCATTGACTCTGAGTGTAGTGCATGAGGCTGGTCCCAGTGCACTGCAGAGGACTGACGAGAAGTCTGATGGGAAAGGAGCTTCCAAGCCAGAGTCTAGATTCCCAGGATGCACTGAAGACCTGTGCATACACTGTGCAGATGTACAAAATATAATGTTTATAGTTGGTATTGTCAAAATAGAACCAATAGGAAATTTTTTCCTGCTAATGTTTTTTTTTTATTTTTTAGATTTCCCTGCTAATTTCTTTATTTTTATATTATTCCTGCTAAAAAAAATCTGAATTCTCTTCATGATTTTGAATAAATATTACTCAAATAGATTTGCCACTGTGAAGGTGCTATTGAACTGGTAGTCCAGCTTCCAAGAATGTAATACCACCATCCATTGTACGTTTCATTCTAGTTCTCACCCACTCACCCAGAAAATGCAGCTGTTCTCACTTCTAACTCAGTGGTTTTCTACAGAAATAGAGATGCATTTTAAATATACCTATTTCCTTGAAGATGCTTCTGATTTCTGTTTATTCACAAGTCCCACTTCTTCATATGTCTTCTTCCTTGGTGTCGCCAGCACTTTCCACTTGTGCCTACTGAAGAAGCCAGCTGACTGTATTAATAGTTCCCCTCATACCTTGAGGATGGTCAGGTGTTAACCATTTCGGTGTCACTAGCTCTGAATGCAATGACCAAGTGCTTGTCATGCTACAAACACTGTGGGAACCTCTAAACATGACTCAGACACCACACTTCTTTTGAGAAGCACATAATACAATGGAGTGGAAATATGTACAAACAAATGTGTAAAAATATGTGAAATGTATGCGAGATTACATCACTTTTCGTGCTATAAGCTGCAAACACCAGAAAAGTCAGCTCAAGCCTACCTTAAAAGGAGAAGAAAAAGAGCCTTTCCATTTTGTTTTTCTCCCAATTCATTCTCATGTCAACTTTGCTTCCCGCTGTGGGCAGAGATGTCAGCATGTGCAGAAGCAACAGTAAGAGGGTGGGGTATGGAAGAGTCAGCGGGAAAAGATGGCTGAGAAGATGACATAAACAAATTAATTGGTAGAGCACATCAAAGTGACTACATGAAGGACAGTGGAAATGAGGCTCCTTGGTATCTATAAAGGGATTTCGTGGGTATAAAAAAGAAGAGGCTAAATGGAAACTTGAACTATAAGACTGGATTTTAATTCTCAGTAGGAATATGTGGCTATAGTTAAGTAGATAGAGGAATAGATAGATGATAGACAAATAGATGATAAGTAGATGTATGTATATATACAGATATATTGTATATTTTATCAGTCTAGAAATAGTCATCAAAGAGATGTGCATATGTGTTTGTGATATATACTTACACTTCCTGACCTTATCCGGTGAGAGGACCTAGAGACACTGGGCCCTGACAGCAATGACCTAAAATCTGTCTTGTACTAGAGTCTGGTCATGAAGAAATGTCAGACAGACTCAGATTAAGAGTCATTCTACAAGATTAAAGACCCATCTTCTTTGAAACCACTAAGGATGTGGAAGAACTGAGAAGACTGAGGAACTATTCCAAATTAAAAGAGACTAATGGGACCTGACAGCACCATGAAGCCATGTTCATAGGTAGGTTCCTGGACCAGAAAGAACAGGAAGCCTTGCTGGTCAAGTTTCCGTGTTCTACATTTTGATCTTAGTGCCTCGAGGCTGCTATTAAAAAATCCAAAACACATGGTTTGCCCACTAAATAATGTAACTCATTATGGACAATAAATATTAAATTTTAAAAAAAATCCAAAACTATGAGGACTGGCTCAATAACTTAGCACTTATAGAAACTTAGTTACAAAGTGTATGTGTATACAATAGGTTGTTCAGTGGCACATCTTATTTAGAAATGTTTCTCCTAAGGACATTATGCAAAAATGTTATTTCTAATGACAATAAAGTGGCTCACACTGATATTATCACCCAAATTACAATTATATCCCTTGCAGGTTATAAAGTAGCAGCATCCCTTCAATAGTCCAGAGGCTCTTATGTGCTTTTGGCCCTAGTCTGCTGTCACTCCTGGGACCCAAAAGCCTCATACAATAGAGTTGGGCCAGTTCTGTTACTTGTTTTCTCTCTCTCTCTCTCTCTCTCTCTCTCTCTCTCTCTCTCTCTCTCTCTCTCTCTCTCTTTCTTTCTCTCTCTCCCTCCCTCCCTCTCTGTCTCTCTCTGTCTCTCCCTCCTCCCTCCCTTTCTGTCTCTCTCCCTCTCTGTCTCCCTCTCTCCTCCCTTGGTTCTTTAAACTCAGCTTAAAATTTCTATAAAATACTGAAGGTTTAGATATATGAGAAGGAAATTACACTACTGTTCCTCTATCTTGATACTTCATGTGCTATTCTGAGAGTTCATGGAACCAGGATCTTCTCACTAGCACCTCCAAAAGAGTCACCTTGCCTAGCTCCCCACCTCATCCCACCACAATGGATTCACACAAAGAAAGGCTATGCCCCTCTCTTATCCCTGGTCTGACTTCTAGGTTTTCTCTACATGTTTCTGAATCTTTCTCTTCCAGAATGGTATCCCTTGCTACTCTGACCAATGGTAGCCCTTGCTAGTTAAACCAATCGATTCAACAAGATTATGGCAAAATAATAAACTCTGAACACTTGAAAGGATCACATATGAAATAATATGCAGAGATTAGTTTTAGGCTGAGTTGGGGCCTCTCACAAATGTATGTGTTGAAATCCTAATCCAAGTACCTCAGAATGTGAATGGTTTTATTTATAGGGTATTTAGAGAGTAATGGAATTAAGGTAAATGAGTAAGGAAGGCCATTAAGACCCTAATTAAAATTGACAAATGCCCATGTAAAAAAGAGAACTTTAGACACAGACACAGTCAGAAAGAAGAGGCACGGGGACACAAAGAGAAGATGGCCATCTACAGACCAAGAAGAGACACACCCTGCTCTCATGGCTCTCGGAGCAAACTAACCACATAAGCCCTTGGATTTCAGAGTTCCAGCTTCCAGAGCTGAAAGAAAATTCATTTCTGATTTTAATCCACCTAGTTCTTTTTATGGCAGCCCCTAGAAATTAACATAGCCCACAAGTCTTGAATTTTGTGAAGCACAGTCCACCTTTTTTGGAGTCTCTTCTCCATCAATCGGTGGAAAATAGCCATTTGAGTCTTGCTTGTTGCTAGTTACCATTAATAATAAAACGGAATTTTACATACAGATATACATCAAAATTGTTTATAGGCGCATGAGTTTATAATAGAAAAAAATTCAAAATCTCCTTCCCAAACTCCACAGATTATAAAATTTCACTTGGATGTGTGTGTGTGAAAAAGAGAGAGAGAGAGAGAGAGAGAGAGAGAGAGAGAGAGAGAGAATGCCTATACTGTGGGTTTCCTACTTTACCCTCTTTTATTCCAGTCAGAGCCCCATTCTGTGTGACGTTCCACTCCCACTCTGGTCAGTCTTCCCACGTTTAACTAGTCACACCCAGAGGTACACATTACTATTCTTCTGGGTGTTTTCAAATCCAATCAAGTTGACAATCAAGTCAACCATTACAGTCCCAAAGGAATTCAACTCTCCACTTCTTAAAAAATAGAAAGCTGGTTTGAAGCCTCACACATACCATACACTTCCACTCACGTGAGGTATCTGATATGGTCGGACTCACAGACCATTAGATGACAAATAATCTAAGCAACCCAATATTTCCTCCACAAACAGTGAACAAATAGTTCAAACTTCAAATTGGTCCCATGTTCTTCCACTTAGATGCCCAAAGAGGACTGTACTCAGAGATCTAACAGAGTTCAGGTAGTTTAAAAGCTATCATCTCTTTGACTGTGAGAAGAGTTTTTCCTAGGTACAGATTATCCAATGTGCTCACTCTTGTTTAGATAACCTGCTTTTTATAGATGGTGCCACATACCAAAGAGACCCAAGACCCATCAGAATGACAACAAAAGAAAGTCAACTGTCTAACATGAGACATCTGCCAAGATTCAGGAAACATTACAGAGGAAGTGGTAGAATAAACAGGAGTGCTGCTCTCGCTGCTAGTCTGAGAACTTCCTCCAGAGACATGGCTGTAGACACTGAGGAGACGCAAGACTCATCAAAACAGAAAATCAGAGGCTGCCAGAGCTCAACACTAAAGGAGCCATGACACACCCTCCAAGGCTCAGGAAACATTGTGGAAAGGAGCAAATAGAATGTAAGAGCTAGAGGGCTAGAAGGCATACTGTGAGGCTTATTTCCCCCACAGAGACTGATCAACAAATTCCTGACCCCACAATGATAGCCCTACTGAGGAGGGCCTCAGTGGAGGAAAGGGTGGAAGAGAGGGGACATAAAGTATAACCTGATGGAAATATGCCCAATTTGCAAGATGTTCACGTATTCTTTGTATAAAAAATAAAGATCAGAGGGCTGGAGAGATGGCTCAGAGGTTAAGGCACTTGCCTCCAGTGCCTAAGGCCCTGGGTTCAATTCCCCAGGACCCACATAAGCCAGAGCCAGACCCACAAGATGGTGGCTCTGGTGTGCGCTCTCTCTCTCTCTCTCTCTCTCTCTCTCTCTCTATCTATCTATCTATCTCTCTCTCTCTCTCTGCTTGAAAATTAATAAATAAAATATTTTTTAAAATAAATAAATAAAGATCAGAGATGCCCGCATTTTTCTTCCCTTTGACATTGCCACACAATTCTCCCAGGACGCAAGCTATCATATCTGCATGTCCAGACAGTACACCAGTGAAGAGATAGATCTTCAAACAGGTATCTAGCAGTTTAGCATGTACATACATCTGCCCATGTCCTTCAAGACCAGTCTCAAGAACAGCTTCATACTTCCCAGAAGCTGGAGACAAGATTCCGGGTAAAATGGCCCACTTGACCATTGAGACTGTGTCTTTAGAAACAACCCTGATGCCTTGCCACATGACACCTATTGTCACCACTTAAAACTTGGAAGAACTAAAGAATCAGTTTGCTGCTGTATCTATTAATAAAACAGCACCAAAATCATTATTTTCCCTATCACCTTTCCCCTCTTGCCTTCATTCTTTTTCTAATGCAGTTTGGTGTCAGAAAATCTGGAGAAAAGCAAAAAGTAGAAAAATGAAAATTTACCCTAAGTGCCATAATCTAATATATATTACTATTAACATTTTAATCACCAATTTCTAATATATGTCTAGTGATTTAGCAGACTTTTGATACACCTTTTCTACACTGATGTCCTTGCCTGCAATTGAGATCTTAATAATTCATCGTTTTAATAAGAAGAAAGATCTTTATGATCAGACACCAGAATTTATGCCAAATGCTAAAAAGAAGTTTTAGAATAGTGAAGCCCCATTAGCAAAAATCAGAACAATTTTATAGCCTCTCTTAGCAAGTCCCACCCTCCCCGTCACCTCCACAGGGAAACATTTCTGATAATTCAGTGAGACAGAGTGCCAATGTATGTTCGATCTTGTACAAGCATCCTGGGCTTTTTCTTCATGGGGCCTATCACAATTAACCCTCTACCTCAGCTGCTGTTCTCTCCAACTAGAATGGAAGATCTCAGGGATAAGTTACCACAGCTTTCTTGTTCTCTACAATTCTCCAATGGTTGAGTTTAATGCAAGCAATTGCATAAAAGATGCCTTGCCAATAATGAATGAATAAACGGATGGATGGATGAAGTGACAATCTAATGTGAGGCCATGTCTTATGGGGGGATTAAACAATGAAGAATAAGGACTGAGTTTTTAGTGGGACGAGTTACCTATGTAATCCTTCTCAGATCCAGGACACTGAGGCAAGACCCCTGCCAAAGACAAAGACTTGGGAATTAGTTCAGTAGTTCAAGGTGCTTGCTTGCAAAGCCTGCTGGATCAAATCCCCAGCACCCATGTAAAGCTGGACACAAAATGGTGTGTGCATCTGATGTCACACACGTGCATATGTGCAAAACAGTAAATGGATAAGATTTTTAAAAAGGAAAATAACAAAGACTCTACTCAGGGAACTCATCTGCTGTAACACATGAACAATGGAGCTTCCCCTTCTGGAAAGGGTAAGGTAAAGATACTAGAAACATGAAAACACACTTGTAACAACTACAAAAAGAAAAACAGGCAAAACCTGGCTTTCTGTTATCAGACATCAGGTGATCCAGGACCCTTATGCCTGAGGTAAGTGAACTATGCTGATACTACTACATCAATCGTCAGCTTGACGAGGCCTAGGAACTCCTGGGAAACAAGTTTCTGGGAAAGCCTGTGAGAGAGGATCTAGATTAGGTTAACTGAAGTGGAAGGACTCACCTTGGACATGGGCTGAAGTCCTAGACTGGATAAAGGGGAGAAAGCTTAGCTAAGCACAGCATTCATCTCTCTCTGCTCCCTGATTGCAGACTGATTAGGACCAGGGTGAAGGAGGAAATCTCAAACTGTAAACTGAAATGAACCCTTCCCTCCTCAAGTTGCTTCTTCTCAGGTATCTGGTCACAGAAATAAGAAAGTAACTAATGCACGCACCTTGTGGCCTGGAGAGTCTTTGAGTCACAAGTATAAGAGGAGCCCAGGCACCAGGCTGTACCAGAGCTGAGGAGCAAGGACTGGTTGTCTGGTGAACTCAAGACAGCCAATGTCAATTCCGTCCACAGCACAGAGCATGGAGAAGAAAACTGCATAGAATAGAGCCCTGGAGATCACAGAGGGTCCCGAAACCATCTGAAGCAAGAGAAAACCATGTGAAAGGACCAGAAGGCCCAATCTGTGGTGCTCATAGGAGACTTGAACTCACTTTCACCCTCACCGGCAAAGTGGAAGTGCCTCATGGCTTGTGTACACTTGGACATGATGGGGCCTCTGCTGGGTGGGGGGGGGGAGCTGCCCAGCCCTGAAAGCTGCTATCATCCCACCATACCAAAAGAAGCAAATCATTGGTAATTTACTATGTGTGTGCTAAGAAACTGTGATACTTCTAGGAATCCAAATATCCAGCACACAGCAAAGTGAAATTCACAATAAGTAGCATCCATCAAAACTGATGAGGCCGGCTGAAGAGATGGCTCAGCAGTTAGAGGCACTTGCTTACAAAGCCCAGTTTCATTTCTACAGTACTCATGTAAACCCAGATGCAAAAAAGGCATGTGTCTGGAATTTATTAGCAATAGCAAGAGGCCACACACACACACACACACACACACACACACACACACACACACACACCCCACCACCACCACCACCACCACCACCACACACCCAGCATGTGAAGAAGCAGGAACAGATGAGCCATAGTGAGAAGAAAGACAGGGATGGAAGAGAAAGTGTCTAAGAGAGAAAACAATGATGCTTCCAAAGCTTCCTCCCATCTGTCCTGAACTTTGGGTTCTTTTCTTTGCCGGCAGTTTTCACACCACGGTTCCAAGAGGATGGATTTTGCATCAGTTAAGTGGCATATCACATTGACCTCATATGTCATAAATTTCATGGATTTCTCAATATCTTGTCACAATGAACCCAAATTTAGCAATATTACTGACTGTAGCTCTGCATATCAAGATACTTAATGTCTGTGCCAATAGCTGAGATGCATCATTTCTTGAATGTGATGTGCTCAGTGCCAATGGTCCTCTCAGAGTGTGTCAGCAGAAGCTGAACTTTGGGAAATCAATAAATTATTTTGTCTTTAAAATAAACTTCAACTGTTCTCTCTTACATGGCCAAAATATTGCTTCTCACCTCTAGCAACTTGCTGTTTGGAAAAGAAATGTTCTTGAAATTTTGCTCAATGAGCCACAGTAAATGATCTGAAATGGTCCTTAGTGAGATACTTAAAATAGCAAAGGCATTGCTTCAAAAACAAGTGAAGAATGACCAAAAAATGCTTTGGCTAAGCGAAAGACATCATGCAAAGACCTAGTCCTTGAAGGCCCTGCTCTTTTTAGAGCCAAGCACATTAGGGATGTTGCAAAAGGGAAACTGCTTTGGGTGCCTTGGATAATGTGGAGCCTGATGGAAAGCTCACCCCAACCACAGAATACAGGGGCTGGGACATAGCTGAGGAGGAAGACAGAAGGATGACTGAGATCAAAGGGCAGATCAGCAAAGGAGTAAGAATGACAAAGACAGGAGGAGTCATGGGAGAGGCACCTGGACCCATCCAAAGCCACAGCTTCTGGGAGAAAGGACAAGGGAAGAAGTGGATGTGCTAGGCAGAGCTATCTTTTACGCATCTCCCATGTCTGAGGAGATCACCCAGCCAATAGGCAGGTGTGAGGACAACGCTCATAGCTTCTCCTGCTGTCCTGACCTGAGCGGGAGTGAGAGAGTGGGCTTGGGCTTTCAGTCTGGCAACCAGCAGGTTAGAGAATACCTAATGAGAAAAGCCATAAAATGGCTGAGGGTCATTAAAAAAGCAATTAAGGAACAAATATGGATTTCTAGCAGAGGCAGCTGGAAGACAAGTGCGAATCCCAGGACCTGTTAAATCACAAGAGGAGCAAAGCAGCCAGGACTCATGCACACGTCTGAGTGTGCATCAGCACACACACACACACACACACACACACACACACACACACACACACACACACACACCTCACTGTGAGGAAGAAGACAGTCCTCAAACCATAGGCATGCTGACTGCTAAAGCTGGTATTCCACAGAGAATTTTTTCAAATCCTATGGTTGAAAAAAAAAGCCAGAATTAGAGTCTTAATTTTGCAAGTCACATAAAGGCTGAGAAGATGACTCAGTGAATAAAGCAACTATGATGTAAGCATGAGTACCTGAGTTCAGATCCCCAGACCTCATGTTAAAAAAAATATTGTGGAAAGGGGTTGGAGGCGTTTGTTTGCAAGGCCTAACAGACTGGGTTCAGTTTCCCAATACCCACATAAAGGCATACTCACAAGGTGGCCCATACATCAGGAAGCTGCAAGAGACCCTGGGCTGACTCTCTCTCTCTCTCTCTCTCTCTCTCTCTCTCTCTCTCTCTCTCTCTCTCTCTCTCTCTCTCTCTC
>PVHP010012367.1:0-44395 GCA_004024765.1 Zapus hudsonius
CAGAGATCTCTGTTTTAAACAAGCCGCCAGGTAACTTTGGAATCGTGACTGTGTGTTCCTGTAAGCATGGTCAGGAAGGAGTTTGGACTACCTGTGGTGGGGTTTCAGCCCCAGCCCTGAGCCTAGAAAGACAGATGGATTCACATGGATTCTGGATGGAGGGCCATGTGCTGAGCTGTGTACAGAGTTATGGCCTCAAGTTTGATTGACTTCTCACTCCTGGCTGTAAGTGATCACATGAATGGGATGGAACTGGCCATCACAAAATGGCTGGCAATGATGGCTTCATTAAAAATAACAGAAAACAGATGGCAGATGAATATAGAAACAGGTGACACGAGGGTATAGGAAGAAAAACAAAACATGACAAACCAGCTCAGAACTACATAGAGACATAATTTTGTGGCTGCTGAGGAAACGAAAACCAGTCTTGAATTGTGCCAAGATTCTCAAAGAAGCCCTTGTTCAAAGTGTAATGTGGGCCGCTGGTTTCCAGTGTCAGGGGTGCTTTCATTGGGGAAGATACAGAAGAAAGATTCTGTGTGTATAGAAAGAAAATGTTATGACTTTTATTTCTATTTTACCTTGTCATTTTAAAATGTATTATTTAGGTACATGATTTATGAACTGCAAAGTAGTACATGATTATATATATGTATATATTATATATATAATATACATATATATATATATATATATATATAATATATATATATATATATATATATATATATATATATCTCCTGAGGGTCTATAAATGTATGTATGAATTGAAGATATTTCTTCATGATTAAATCTACTCAGCAATGAAATGAATAAAACATGGGATTACTGAAACCATTTAAATTAAGAGCTAAGACCAAGAAACTGAGAGAATTATGGTTGTAAAACAGAAGTGTTATTTACCCAGAGAAAGAAAATATTTACCATGCAGCCAGCACAGTGAGCTTGCAGAAGAATCGTGGTTGCCATAGTAGGTAACTCCAGCAGGAGTACTTCCTTGAAAATGAAATGTGCATAGTTCTCCCAAGGGTTACACAGTGCAAGAACACCAGCAGTAGGAAGCGTTGGAAGCCTTAAGTTACTGAGTTTCATATCAGGTAACCAACCAATATTGTAGATAATTGAAATGGAGAAATTTGAAACCACTAATGGCTCCACACTTAATGATTTTTGTAATCTCCTTTCACAAACTTAATTTTTATGTACTGTCTCTTGTCTAAAAATAAATGAAGCTCATTTGAATTCCTTCAATTGTCATTTAATTTCCTTACACCTAATAAATTAAACTAAAAATTGATATCTTACTTAATCACGGCATGCATTGAAATGTCCCACTTTTTATTACTTACCAGTCTGTGGTGATCTTCTTGTACTCGTTTTCATTTTCCCAGAATTTTCAAATAATAAATATTTGCCAGCTAAATTTATTCCTGAAATAGAAATCCTCCAAAACAAAATGAAGAAAACTTCCTTTCACCACTGTGTGACACCATCTCTCTCCATATTCTCTCCTCCCTTTTACACTGGATGTTGTTTGGCTGCTCAATGAAGATTGTGTTATAAAGCCATGAAGTTAATTTTTTACTTAGTTATAAGCAGTCTTGTTTATGATACTTTCTGTCTTAACCTTACAGGATCTGTATGGCAAAAACAAAATTATCAGGAAAAAATGATTGCATGCATATTTTAGGTTAAAGGACTGGTTCAGTAGTAACATTCCAAAATTACAAAATTTCCTTGTCAGCCAGGCTAAGCAAGAAATACACATATAGACAAAAATACACTTTTGACTCAAGTTTTTGGAAAATGTTTTGTAATGGAAATATATAGACAAAATGACTTGGAATACTTTCGGAGGAAAAGTGGAATGGGAGGTGCTGGAGAGATGGCTCTCAGGTCTCTGCTTGCTTGCAAAGCCTAATGGGTTCATTTCCACAGTACCTAAGTAAAGCCAGATGCACAAAGTGGTACATGTATCTGGAAGTTGTCTGCAGCAGCTGAAAGCCCTGGCATGCCCATTCTCTCTGTCTCTCTCTGTCTCTCCATCTCTTTACATATAAATAAAAATATTTTTTAAAAAAGTGAAATGCTCATATACTAGGTTATCTCAATTAGTATATATCACAGAGTCAAAATTTTATAGGTATATTTTGGTAATTCAGTGAGTAATAAATATTCATTGTAGAAATTTTAGAGAAAACTACTCAATCAGTAAAAAATAATTACCATGATTTTTATTATCCTTTTAATTAAGAATATTATATACCCATTGTAACCCGAAGGTAGACTGAGATGATTTAAACGTGACCAAACCTTGTGCAAACCTGATCTATTTGGGGATTTAAGCAGTGCAATGTCATGTCTCCTTTTACAGGCTGAGTGAACTAAGATCGAGAGGGTTGTTGAGCTCCCCTCACACTGAGAGGTAGAGCTTGGACAGAGCATTGTCTGGCTTCTTGAAAGCCCAACCTGGAGTCCCTACACTATTGGTCCTCAGCTCTGACTACATAATGCAGTGTCACAGGGGAAAGGTTTTCCAAAGCCTGGTTGCTGAAACTACACTCATACAGGTTCGAACACAGAAGGTCTGGCATGGTCTGAGATATTGGTAGTGTGTAAAAAAGGCTTCCAGGTTCTATGAGACTAGTGAGTAGTCCAATGCCAAGCTGCAACCCTGTTTCATGAAAATTCTGGCAGTTCACCCTGGACTCTGTCCTCTGTTCCTTGGTTCCAGGTCATAAATAACTAGACCTTTATGTGTTTTCAATTACAAATATGGACAGGAGATGTTTTTATTCTTCATATCAGATATAATCAGTCTGACAAATATTAGCATGCAACATGGTATTGCAACCCTACTAAGTTCTTCTAATGTAACTCCTCACAATGCAGGCTTCCAAGCTGTATCTAATAATCAATCAATCCTTTGCTTTTACCTTATGCTGAGAATTTTGAGGGTAAGGAAGTTGCTGTAGTTGTCCGCTTTCATTTTACTGAGATTTTCACAAAGTTCCAGGTTTACATATTTATTTATAGCAACAAATCTAGATCGTCTTGAGGGGAAAGGTTTGCACGACAAAAGGAACCAGAACAAAACGATGAGAGGAAAAATGTCTGAAGAGCACTGGAGAGCCTATTGGCAGGTTTGTGCCAGGGAGCCAAGTCTGAGGTTCTCATCACTAAGCTCAGCAAGAGGTGTCACTGCAGGCCAGAACCCCTCCTGAGGTTCTTATTTCAGGGCAGTAGAATCCCTCACGTGACAGGATATAAAGGGAACATACTGGAGGAAGGAGGGACCAGAAAGGGTGAGGGGAAGTGGGGGTTGTGTCTGAACTACAATACATAAAAAGCTAACAAAAAACACAAACATGAATTCTTTCTCCCTCATACACATACACAGCTCTACTTGGAAATGTAGATATGTGTATATAGACACACATCCATAAAATTTTATTATTTTTTATTTTCCCCCTTTAACACACTCCTATTTCCCTCTACTTATTTCTAAGGAGAGAGCCTAGCATGAAAGAATAGCTGAGAGCAAGTGGGATGGATATAAACAACATGGACGTGATTCTGAATGGACCCTTGTTTTTAGATTTAGTCTTTCATATTGATGAGAATTTATAGGTAAATCAGATTTATAACCCCAAACTGTTAGAACCATACACATAATAAACAATAATTTGATGTACTTTTGATCTTTTCATTACATAGTGGTGATGCTATATTGGATATGACCTCACTGAAAGTTTGATGTGGAAATGATCAGTGAATGAATGTTTAGCATTTGTATAATAGTATCTCTCAAATGTGGCCTAATATCCACATTTACATACACACTATAGAATATGATAGACTTTGAGGAAAAGACTTGAGCTTTATTATAACATCTTCCTCTTGGGGTATTTCAAACTGAACTCTTACAATTTGGGATCTTAACCTAATTTAATGACAGATTTATTCCTTTTGTGTGTGGGTCATTCCATGTGATTTCAGAAATGGATTCCTTCTGAGGACAATCAAAATGGTAACAAATACAATCTGTTTAGCCCTGAACAAGGAAGCTGATTTCCAGGGAGGAAAATATGGTTTCAGAAACTATAGAGCACACTCTTCATAATGGATGTGAATTTTTCCATAGCACACTTACACAGCTAACAGCTTCACTCTACAGTCTCCAGAAAGTCAAGTTTAGGAGTGCAGCTTTGGATAGAGGAAAGCAGAGAGGTAAGAGCACCACCTCATCATGTAAATTGACCACCAAGTGGTGTGCCCTGCCCCAAGCTAAGGCCTCCTTAGCTAATGCAGTCAGGCAAGTCCAGAGATAAAGACTGAGGCAGAGAAAAGGGAAGAAAGAAAGAGTAGCAAGGAGAGAAAAACAAGGAGGAAAACAAACACTTGATTGGTCTGGCAGCATAAAGGCAAGCCAGCTAACTGCACCAGTTGGTGCCTGGCAACTGGACCAGAACAAGAAGCATCCCAGGGACTGGGGAGGAGCAGGAAGAGCTGTTACAGGGAACCACAGAAATGTCAGCAAGGAAGGACAGGCATCGCTCTGCTTCCCGCAGGCCTGCAGGCTGATTTCTTGAGTGCTTAAGCCTGGGAAAACACAAAGGGCTGTGACTATGAAACATATGTAGAAAGTTTTAATTATTTTTTTCAATCTCTCAAGTTGTGAAGTAACTGTTTATGAAAGAATAATTTTCCTGGAACTCAGACTCAAATCTGACTTTATAACCAAAATAAAATTATTGGAAGTATTTCTCAAAGGTGCCAGGTCTCGTTGGGAGCCACAGTTTAAAATGAACATTTCTGGTTGTTCTCCCGAAAAGAGCTTAGTTCTCAACAATATGAACTATGAACCATACTGTTACAATTCTTTACAGGGCCTAATAGAAACAAACCTGCATCAGAAAATCGAAACACTTTCAACATCCACACAAAAGTGACAGGAAAACATTGAAATACTCTCATCCCTTTCCCCAACAGAAGAGGAAGGTCCTCTGCATCCAGGTATCTAAGCCATGAAGGGTACAATGCAAAGTGCCAGTGGCAATTTATGTAAGATTGTGTCCGATGCTTTTTCCCATCCCCACAGAGGGATTGAAAATTCCCTTTTCCAGAATTTCTCTAACATATCAAGCGATGTGTCTTTGCACCTGACAGCCTGCTGTGAGAGAGGAATGCTGATGGTTCTGGAAGCAGGATCATTCCAGGCCAAGGTCAATATCATTCCAAGGACAGCAGTAGGCTAATTCAATCTTGGATTGTTTCTTTTATTAAATGGAAATAAGTCCTCACAGTGTTGTTAACTTAGTCACTTTCCTACTCGCCCTAAGGGAACTGGGACTTAGAGATATTTTCTTAACAAACACAGGATTTGCAACTCCAGCAATGAATAGCACCTTAGAATCATCAATATCCTCTTGTGAAAAGGCACACACACTCACACACAGACACACCTACAGTTAACACAACAATAAGAATCTTTAACAGGGGCTGAAGAGATTTCTCAGTGGTTAAGGCACTTGTCTGCAAAGCCTATTGACCTAAGTTTGATTCCCCAGAACCCACGTAAATCCATAAACAGAAAAATACAAAGCAGCACATGCATCTGGAGTTCATCGCTCTCTCTCTCTCTTTCTGCTTGCAAATAAATAAAATATTTTAAATGTTAAACAGATAACGTTAGATAACCTATGATTATAATTCATTGTGGGACAGTTATTTCAAGGTTAAGGGAAGTAGAACATCAGAAAACAATACAAAGTGACCGGGTGCCATAATGAAGCTCTAAGCGGACAGGGGAAACCTTAATAAAGCAATAAAACAGTTACTTACTTAACACATTACATAAAACCTGAAGGAAAACGTCTTTCAATGGGATAAGGTAACAGGACACAGAACTGTGCGTATTTCTGTGAGATATTTGGATCTTAGAAATTCACCACATGTAAAAAGAGATCTGTCAAACCCTTCAAGAAATTGGTTATTAAGTGACCTGTCATGCATCCTGTCATAGATGGGACCAGTAACAGGGTTAAGTACTCAGGAAAGTCACACTATCAAATCCTGTCCCCTGAATCTCATTCCCTTTTCTTCTAATAGTGTAGGAAAATACAAAAAATACAAATGAAAACTACTCAAGTTTTTCAACTTGAAAGTCCATAGATGATATAAATATTAAAATTAAGGGAGAAAAATAAACCAAAAAAATAATGACAATGAGTACCACCCTTAGTAGTTGATAAACCAGGGCATTCATCCCTGCTTATTCCTTCCTAATATAGATATCAGAATATTATACTCTGAGATTATATAAGAGAAAAAATAAAACACAGATAAGAACTATATATATATATGTGTGTGTGTGTGTGCTTTCTGCATTACATATTTGCAAAAATGCATAATAATGAGTAAGGAAAAAGTATACTTTGTATATTTTAAGTAGTATTGTCTAGCATAGGCTATAAACCTATTTGAATTTTGTTCTTGGCTTGTAGATTCCTTGCCCTGAGTTCTGTAGCTGATTGTGAGTGAGAGACATTGCGAGAGCACCAGCCATGGATCTGACCTGCCTGTTCTCAACTGTGGCTCAGGTGGCCTTGAGGCTCTGGATGGGCTACTTCTCTAAGTCTAAATATACTCATCTGTAGAGTAGAGATAACAGCAGCCATTGTGAGAAGCAGAGGCAGAAGAATTGCTTGGCTCCATGCCTCACACATGTATTAAGACAGTATCATTATAATTCCTTGTGGTTTCTGCCAATCCCCAAATGCCAAATCCCCAAAGCCCATGAAAACATCAGCGCTAGTTGGGGAATAAATAGGAAGCTCAAGAACAGACCTTTCTACATCACAGTGAATGGCTTTGAAAATTCTTCTAGTTTCTTTCTCATCAAATTCTTCCTGACAGAAGCATTTATCCAGAAATCTTTAGGAGGACATCGCTTTTCTTGATAACAGGCTCAGTAGAAAAATCACATGTTTAGGTCCAATCTAGAAACTTGAAAAGTTTTACCTGGGATTTGAATCTCTTTACATATATATATATATGAACATATGTTTGTGGTCATACATAGGAAAATGATAATCTGCTGATTATTGCATACCTACAATGTATTGATTATGGTAGAGACACAAATTTGAGGAAGACTAGGTTGGTTCACATCTTCAACACTGCCATCATTAACAGTTAAGTATAATTTAAGACTCAGATGGAGACACAGATAATTCCTTTTAGAATCTCAGGAGAGAAAACATCAAAGGCACTGTGTGACCAATGTTAAGTCATGCTTACAACAGTTCTGTAACAGGATGTGAGGAACAGAGGATACTCTAAACCCTGAACCGAACCTGTAAACAGATACAAAATATCTGATGAATTAATCAAGCAATATCAAGTAAGAAAGTGTTCTAGAAAGAGCTATGACTATGTTCACATGTGTGTAACAGACAATTTGGGGTTCATACACAGATGAGTAATCATATGGAAATTGACTGTAGAGAACTGATTCAATTATGAAATAGATCTGGAGGCCATATAGGAAGCTCTTAAAATAGCTTGGGAAAGGCCTGCTAAGATGTCTGCTTTGAGACTGATGAATGTGACAGTTGGAAATGGCAGGAACTGATGACAGGGAAGAAGTGATATTGAAGCAGGAGCTGGGTGTTTGTGTTAAGTACTGAGATGACATGAAAGATCCAGCACTTTTAGAAGTAACAAGGCTGGATTTGCTGTGTGTTAGATGCAAGAAAGGAAACCAGGAGGCTCCCTGGTGAGGAGCCTAGATGATAGTCCATCAGGAAAGAGCATAGTTCAGGGAGTTCAATGTCATGGAGCCCACGGAGGGAGTGCTGAAGGAACCACAGAACAAAGGAAGTTGCTTGTCCTTACAAGTTTTTTTTTTTGGGGGGGAGCAGGTTCCCATCAAGAGGAAGCAGGCTTCATTAATAGTATGAAGCACTTGTCCTACGAGTCAGAGGACAATAAGACCATAATTCAAGTGGCCTCTGTTCCCAGACAGTGGAGATGGTCTTGTTCTCTTTCAGCCTTCAGCCTGTGTGCTCTAAAGTTTACAGCAGGGCTCTGTCAGCTCTCTCTCTCTCTCTCTCTCTCTCTCTCTCTCTCTCTCTCTCTCTCTCTCTCTCTCTCTCTCTCTCTCTCTCTCTCTCTCTCTCTCTCCCGACAGTCACCTTAGAGTATCCTCTCTGGTATATTTTTCTATATATCTTTATTATGAATAATTAGATACATTGTATGAGCAAATCTTGAGACCTTGTGATGGGGCCCCCATTTCCCTCCTCTCTGTCCCCTACCCACTGGGGTCCCTTCTCGGTGTGCATACTGGATCAGTCCATGGGGTAGGGGGTTGTGAATGCACCAGAGGGAGCCACTTGTTTCTCCCCCCTCTGTGAGTTGCTGCTATCTATCTGGTGTCTTAAAGTGACATCTGTAAGGTTTTTTATCTGACCCTACTTCCACTAAGTTTTCTTTGCTCTAGCTCATCCCTTTAGGTCCACAGACTTATTGGGTGGAGACAGAAACAGTTTTGCAGTCCTGTAATACCATAATAATCAACCCTGAGCTTTTGAAGACAAAGCTTAGGAAGAGAAAGAGAAAAACTAAAAGAGCAAATTTAACCTATACAATGTTGAAAACTTAAACATAAATGTAACATTAGCATTATTATCTGAATTATCATCTAGTATCTGAAATATCACTTAAGACTTACATTTACAATCAAAACTATTCAAGCTCAAATCAGTTAATTTATGTTTTCATACCAGGAAAACTAAGAAGGCCATGACATGAAATAAATACGACAAATACAAAAAGAAGTAAAGCCATTCTAAATTGATTAGAATTAGTTAAGCAGAGAGGAGAGCAATCCAGGCCATTATGAGGGTGTTACATCCTATAACCTCCATCTGTGATGGAAAAGTCCACCTTGGACCCAGGCTTCCTGCCTTTGTATCTAATTGTTTTGAGGAAATTTCACTTGACTATTTCTTTCTTATGGCTGAGAGTGCTGAGTCTTCCACTTCTTCAACATCAATCCATTAATAAATCCTAAGTACAATGAAGTCAGAGGCTTTAGACTGAGTCAATGAGACTCTCTAGAAGATGATAATGAAAACTGAGAATGGATGACATGAATAGAACCCTTCAGAAAAGTGATAGTTACTGGGATGCATGAATGCATCGCAGCGAGCTATTAAAAGGAAACGGGAAAACAAGGAGCGATGAAGATTTCAGAGCATGTGTGGGTAGCTCTTGAAGGAGTTAAGTGCACTTTCTCTGCCTGTAGGAAAAGATGATTCATTTTCTGACACTGAATACGAAGAGCTGTTATCAAATTAGAAACGCTTCAGAATTTTCAAAGTACTAGCTAAGTATTATCCTAATAATACCTCCCCCACATTCTATCCATTCTAGGATTAGGCTAGGAGGCCTTCTGAAGAGCCACTTGCTTGAGTAAGAAGAGAATAAGAGACACTCTGGCCTGCATTAATTGAAGATCCCTTTAGTGATAGAAAAGTATATTCCATGCTGACTTAATGCCAGAAACTGTGAAGTGGTAAAGTCATGGGCTTTAGTGCAAGCAGCTTTCTTGAAGGGTAGGAGTTCATATTAACCCATTAACATATTGGCATAAGTAAGCTACTGACTCCAGAAAAATGCTACATCAGGAAGATCTCTGGGATCCAGAATGTGCAGAAAAATACATGAGCCTACAGAAAAATGCCAATCATTCCTTAGGGTCCTCAGTTTTCCACATGACTATAGTGGTGGTTTAAATGTAAAAATGTCTCCCATGGCCTCTTATATTGGTCCCCACCTGGAGGAGCCAGCAGAAGGAATGTGGATTCGGGTATTTTTGTTTATCCCTCTTGCTGGTGCTAGATCTCTCTTGCTGCTCCTTTTGAGCTGATAGATGAGATGTGTCGCCAGCTGCCTGTCATGCTTTCCCTGCCATGAAGAGACTTCCCCTTAAACCAGTCAGCTGAAATAAGCCCATTCTTCACACAAGCTGTTCAGGTATCTTGTCCATCAACAGGATGGTAACTGCTACACTTGTTAATATCGAGTGTGACACAGGATCCCAAAGCCACCCCTCCTTTATAAGCAAGCTAAGGATGGATGCTGGGTAGAATGGATCTTATTATGCTCACCTCTCAATTTGATTGTTGAATGACTAAAAAGTTACACATTAACATTAACTTAAGAAGAGCATATGGGCTAGAGAGATGGCTCAGAGGTTAAGGAACTTGCCTTTAGTACCTAAGGCCCCAGGGTCAATTCTCCAGTACCCACATAAGCCAGACCCACAAGGTGGTGGCCCTGGTATGTGCTCTTGCGCTCTCTGTCTCTCTCTGTCTCTCTCTCTCTCTCTCTGTCTCTCTCTCTCTGCTTGAAAATGAATAAATCAAATATTAAAAAAACAAGAGCATAAATAATAAATTGAAATTATACTAACTACTCATCACATAGAGATAATTTACTGAAGAGAAGGCAATTTGAGTCTGGGTTTCTAAACTCTATATGCTTTTTCTTCCTTCCAGTTCTAATAAAGTTCTTGTAACAACCTTTGAGTAATCTCTGATGCGTTCAATGTCTTTTGATAACTTTGCACAAAGTTTTCCATTTTAATTGATAAAGGATGTATCATCTTTAAAAATCTAGACAGTATAAATAACTAGAAGTGTAATAGAATTAGAAGGTGTCCAGGCAGTTGCAAGAAACACAGTCAGTAATTTTCTTGGATAATTAATGATACCTTAAAATACAAAATAGTGTGTGAAATCATAGATTTTGCTACTATGGCTTAGTAATGCTAGCAATGAGGAGAGGTTCTTTAATGACTTCTTTTATAGCTCACTGAAGGAACACTGAAAATTAGTAAGAGATGGAAATTTGACTAAACAGATATACTAGATATACAAAGACAGTTTTATTTTTTAAATATTTATTTATTTGCGAGCAAAGAGAGACAGATAGAAAAGAGACAGACACACAGATAGAGAATGGGCTCACCAGGGTGTCTATCCACTGCAAAGAACCTCCAGATGCATGCACCACTTTGCATCTGGCTTTATGTGGGAACTCAGGTCCTTATGTTTTGCAGGCAAGCACTTTATATGCTGAGCCGTCTCTCCAGCCAGTAGTTTTCTATGGTTAAAAAAAAAAAAAAAACTAAGTAGATTTTTTTTTATTGTCCATAATGAGTTACATTATTTAGTGGGCAAACAATGAGTTGTTATCCCCAATTCCCCAGTGCCCCCCTCCCCATCCCCAATCAGCTGGATATCCTCCTCTGTGGGTCGTCTGGATCAGTCCTTGTGGCAGGGGACCATGGATAGCCTAGTATTCAGCCCGGTTCTCCTGGCCCAAGTGTGTTGTTACTGAGGGGTGCCATAGATTTTTTTAAAAAATAACAATTATTCCTATATTAATGTTAAAAGTTAACACATTTCAAAATAAAATCCCAATATGAATTAGAAAATATATTGATATTGCAAAATAATTCTTTTCAGTTTTTTTTTCACTTGTGAAGAGGGCAGAAGGAAAGAGGGGTGGAGCATGAATCGCCTTAGAAACTGCCAATTACAAGCTTTAAGGTTACCACATGGGGGAGGGGCTGTGGAGTTTGGATCTGCAGTACCTGTGTAAAACGCCAGATGAGTTAACACGCACCTGTATATCTGTTACTTTATTGTTGATGTGGCCAAATTCCCACTCAGAGGCAGCTGAGGGAAGGATAGAACTTATTTTAGTGGTCATCATGGAGAGGAAAGCATGGTAGGAGTGGACACCTGGTGTCCCATTATCACATCAGCAAGGAGGAAAAAGAAGAAAATGGGAAGTGAGAATAAGTCATAAACCCTCAAGGCTTGGCCCCAACAACACTTTCCCACAACCTTCCCTAACTATACCACCAACTGGGGACGAAGCACTCCAACAAACGAGTCTAAGGGGGGCATTTTACATTGAAACCACCACAGCCTGTAAGCCCAGGGCTGGGGTGGCAGATACAGGATGATCCCCAGGGCTTCATGACTAGATTGTCCCAAAACATCAATGTGATCTTTGAGCTCAGGGAGAGACTCTTGTTTAAAATAAAAATAATGTGGAACAGGATAGAGACAGCTTGCATCCACCTCCTGGCCACTTGATACATGTACACACACATGCACCCAACATGCACACAAACACGAATACACATGTGTACACACAGCACTCACAGAATAAATAAAAATAATGCAAAATTTAATCTGAAGAGCTAGTTACTACTGATTGAAAAATATAGTTCTTTGTCTTTCATCGAAAGCTTTCATATTTAAATGCATAAAGAAAAATATATATAATAAATTACATATACACGTATGTGCAATTTATGAATAGTTAGCAAGGCTTTATGACAAAAAAAGAGATAAGACCCTAGCATTTCTTCCAAGAGTTCAGGGAACCATATCTTGGCTTACTTACAGTCTACTCTTGTCTGATCATAAACCAGTTGGGACTTGTTGGCAAATGCACTGAATGGGTGATTTTTCTCATAGAAGAAATTATGTGGATATGCATATCATGAGCAATTAATGAAGGGACCACAAGAGATCCGTTTACTGACAGCCTGTAATTGCCCTTGATCCCCCAACAATGCACACCTAGTCAGAAAACAGAATCAAAAACAATAATTAAAAACAGAAGTTATGAATTATTTCCTTACACTTTTGTGAACTTTTATTTAAGTCATCTTTGCATTGGTCCAATTTCTTCATTAGCAGGAAAATATTTTAATGCGAAGTCCCTTTCTAAGGGACACTGCACCCAAGAAATCTGTGTAATTGTCAGTTTAAAAATCAGATAAAAAGGCAAAGAAGGTTGAATGAGAGACAATAGGAAACAAATGCATTACTTTCACACGTAGTTGTATAAACACACACATTACACACCTATGTGACTCATCGACAGAAACAATGAATGAGTCCTATTAATTTAGATATGCCTCTCCATTTTGCAGAACACTGGTCGTATGATAAATAATATGTGGCTATAGATAGCGAGCTGTATAGTTTAAAGGAGGGTCAAAGGAAACTGTGATTTTTGAGTGACTTGTTGGAAGAGGTGCCTATTTGGTTAAACGCAGATCTGCTGTTGATATTGAGATCTAGACTTCGAAATAATTGAGTTCACAGTGCTCCTCCAGCCGCTGTAAGCTTCTGGTGAAACAGCAAGGTTCAATACTTCAAATCAATGGCAGCATTATGGATGAGGCCCTGGCTTTTCTGCACTTAAGCTGTCACCATAGTTTTTCATCAATTCTGTTACTTGGTTCCTTCGGCTAATCCATACTAGCCAATATGCATTAGATTTCACAGACTTGAAAGGCGCACGGAAGGTTCTTACATATAAAAAGAAATGAGGGTAACAACTTGGCCTGTGACTCACTTAATAAGAAAAACAGTGAATTAGAATATATCATCATAGTTTTATTTTTTAAAAACTCCTTGCCCAAATTACATCAAGGAAAGTGGGAAAAGTCTCAATACGGAAACTATGAATTTTATTTTTATTACAGAATATATTGCCCTTTGAATGATTTATTTATTTATTTATTTATTTATTTTTCATTTATTTTTTTATTTTTTTTAATATATATTTATTGTCCATAATGAGTTACATTATTTAGTGGGCAAACCATGCGTTGTTATCCCGAATTCCCCAATTCCCCCCCCCCTCCCCATCCCTGATCAGTTGTATATCCTCCTTCGTGGGCTGTCTGTATTAGTCCTTGTGGCAAGGGATCCTGTATATCTTAGTACTCATCCCGGTCTTCCTGGCCTAAGTGAGTTGTTACTGATGGGTGCTATGCCTCCGGACCGTCTCCCCCACCACGGCTCTCACAATCTTTCCGCCCCCTCTTCCGCTCAGTTCCCTGAGTCGTGGTGGGTGAGGAAGGGTGTCATTCTAGCCAAGGCTTACCTGGAACTTACTTTGTAGTCCCAGACTGGCCTTGAACTCACAGAAATCTTCCCACGTCTGCTTCACAAGTGTGGGAATTCAAAGGTGTATGCCACCACGCCTGGCTGCTCTTTAATATGCGTGTCTATGATATTCTAATATCAATCATAATTAATTTAGATCTTAAGTACTAAAACTTCCATATTTCTTCCACATGAGCCTATACTGTTATTTTATCATAAATTCAATGTAGGAGTTCATTGTATTTTTAAATAACATACTTTCTTTTAAATAAAGTACTCATTTAGAGATAATGGATAATACTCTGACAGTCAATATGAGATATTGAAAAATGAATTTATCTGCAGTAGGAGTATTAGAAGTTGTAATTTTTCTTGAATACATTTACCATTATTTAAAATGCTGTATGGCTTTCATCACTACTTAAACAACTAGTCAAAGTGCTGAAAAATCAATAACCATTATAAATATAATTTACCATAATCATAATCTATCGCCAGCTGCTGTATCCCAGCAAATAATTAATGCAAAACATGCGCACTGTTAATGACGGGGCGAAAAGCACTTTTCAAGATTAATCATCAAGGAAGGGTTGAATATTTAATCTGAGGGTGCATAGTAGCAGGAAGGTATGAGTGTGTTTAGTGTATTTTTTAGATTATGCTTGCATCAGGAAGCCTTTTAGGCTGATCTCAAAAGTAACCACATACACTTTCTTAATGTAATCATGGACTCCAACAGGTGTTCACAAGATGCAAACACACTCATTTACAGAAATCTATAAAGGTCGCCTTGCAATTCTTGACTCGGAGCAGTTTACTGATATTCTGATACTTGCTATACAAGAATGCATTTATTACTGAGCTTCTGGAGTTGCCCCTCACAGCTTTCTTTTTGAACTTTTGATTTAAAACAATGGTAGCGTAAAGGATATAACTCAGGAGAGTTTTAATTCACAAGCTTAGATTTATGAAGTCTGCAAAACTGATTCACGGTGGGTTGTCTAACACAATCTAAAAATAAATCCCTGTTATAATGTAGTCCTTGAAAATGTCTACTCCTCCTTGCTGAGCTAAATATCTTTGTTGTATATAGCATTAGAATGCACTCACTCTATCAAAACTAGAACATTTCTATCAAATTCGGAGTGAGGCTGTTGGCAGAAACCTGCTGATATATTAAGGATATCATACAGAAAGATACTGAGATGTCAGCCAAATTCTAAGCGGCAGGATTGAAAGATGTTGCACAGGCACTTTCTAGGAATTGAAGCTATATATTCTGCATAAGAGGAAAAAAAATCTGTAGTGAGTATCGCTAGCAACCATCAACATGTCAATGAGTAATAAGCACATGTTTGAGTAGCCTTTGTATTTGACGAAGCTATTGATCTGCCATCAGCAGGGCTTGCGCTTGAAGCTGTTGGAGCTGCAGAGGATGATGGATCTAAGCTGATCTGCTTGAACTTCATTACAAGAATCAGGTGCCCTTGGAAAGCAGATTTTCCTTTCTAAATGTATCCACACGACCTGGACTGGTTTGTTCAGATGCTCGGCATATACATCTACTGTATCATCTGTAGTAGTTGTGAGAAAAGCATGTTCACAATTCTAGATTACATATTAAATGATAACATACTATAGATACAATTTGTTATTCAAAGGCAATTTGTTTATTCCTATTGGTAGAATAATGCCCCTTAGACAAATTAAAAAGTGTCATTTATTTAGCCTCCTGTTCCTTCTTTATGGAAGCCATATGAGATAATTGTGTTCTGGGACAAGCGATTACAATGGCACAAAATACTCATATTTTAATAGTGCTATGCAAAGACTTTATGTGGAAGAGTTAAATTGAGTTCTGAACCCTGCTACTGCAGTCTCGACCCTTTAGTAATTCCTCACTGGGCCTGAAACTCATGGATCAAATATGAATACTAACATATGCAAATAAAAAATGAAAATCAACCTCATCTCACAAGGCTGATGTGAGTGAAAAAAGACACTTTGGCTCAGAAGTAGGGACTTGACAGCTTTTGCTCGTGCCCAATAATTCAGCAGTATTTGTTGGATGACTTCTGCTTTAAAGCCTCTGTTCCAGGCCAGAATTGGTTTGGTGAACAGTAGCTATGTTACAGCTTTGCTGTGAACCCCACATTCTAGCTCCCTGTAACTGCTACCTTGATTTTTTTCTCTTTTCTATACCCAGTTTTGATAACCCCTATGACAGCAGTGAGGAAATTGTTCACATATTCTGTCAGAAGAATGTCAAGAAATACAAAGCAAATAATATGATAAATCACTTCCCCTGGTTAATAGTTTTGATACTAAACTGCTGTCATTCAAAACTTAATGACTGGATTTATTTCTTTTCTAAAAATATTTCTGAAATCTTGTCAACATAGTCTAAGCATCTGTGAATTTCATGAAACAGTTATGCTATCTTAATTGTTCAGAAAAATAAGAAAAAAACATTGTGAAATTTTAGCTATCATATGAACCATGATTTTTTTTCCTCTTTGTCTTACAAACTCGTTAATATAATAAGAATTGATCTTAATTTGGCTAATATGAAAAATAAAAAATGACATGTCCTTGGCATGGACGAGCAGGAAGACGCTGTTACAGGTGCTTTTCTGCATGATCTCTGTGAATCGCCACAGGAAGTCAACAGAATTAATTTGATGCATAGAGATGCGAGAGCAGAGTTTAGACAACTTATGTCAAGGACATAATTAAAAATGATACAGCAGGTTCCAGGACCCAGGTTGTAGGACTCAGATGCAGGCAAAAGCTATAGGACTTTCCTAGGTGCTGTTCTTTCCTAAGGGAAACTTTAGGGAAACCAGAAATGCAACTGTTACACATGAGCTCTTACACACACCACACTCTGTGTATATAGTGATTCACTCGGTTTGAGAAATGCAGTCTTCACTTTCCTTCAGTCTATAGAGATGCTTCTAAGAAGTCTTGACTTGGGCTTTTTCCCTAGACCACCTTTGAAAGGTAGTGATCTCATATGGCCACACTTGATTTCCAAGGGGTTTAGTGGCCTGTTGACATTATGACAAGTTACCACAACTTCTATGGTTCACAAAAACCCACATTTATTATTGTAGAGTTGTGAACATCAGATTCAACACAAGTCTTGCTGGGCTAAAATTCAGTGTGAGCAAAGATGTGCCCTTCTGGAGGCAGTGGGGAGCATCTGCCTCCTGGTATCCCAGAGCTTCTGGAGGGTTCCTGAGTTCCTTAACTCATGGAGCCTTCTTCCATTTGCAAAGCCAGAAATTCAGAAAGCTGCTCTTTCTCTCACTCTTGTCCCCCTACCTCCCTTTTATAAGGACATGTGATACCCGGGCCTAGCAGATAATTATCCAGGATAATTTTTTCATCTCAAGATTTCTAACTTAATCATATTTTCAAAGTAGCTGTGTTGTACAGGTAGCAAGGACAAGGAAGAATACAGCTTTTGGGATTTTACCCAGTTTAGGAGCCCCGGATTGTCAACACCATCTAGATGCTGCTGATTTGCTCTGCGTTATGACTGATTCACAGACTAAACTAGTCAAAGGTTGAGAAGTCTTCAGCCACTCTGGCAATGCTATCCTGGCATCACTATTCCCTGAGATAATCTTGCTGACTTGGACCTCTGTCTAATAAAGCCGTCTAGTGAATATAGCAGGGGTTATGTTAAAACATTTTTTTCAGTCTGTTGAAAAGCACTTAATTTTCATGCCAAATCAATACAACTCTTTATTAGTCTTCTTCATGGTTTCCATAGATGAGTGATAATTCTGACAGACATTCCCATGGTTGCTTCAGACAAAAGTAAAAACAAAAAACTGTCACTTTGAAGCTAGAATTGCTATGTGTTAAAAATATTGTAAGAAAAATCTGACTTTTTCTTCTTTTTCTAATGTATTCGCTTTGTCTAATATTATTTGTTTTTTGTTTTGTTTGTCCTCAGAAGAAAGGCATTGATGACCTAAATTCTGACTACTCTTAGAATGCTATTTCCTAAATCAAATATTACTTTTTTTTCCCCAGCTGTAGACCCCTGGCCCTTGGCATTGCTGCACAGAGAACCAGATTCCCCTCGGGGCTGTGGCTCTTTTTGCCACTGAAAGAAATGGATGTCCTTATCTTATTCATGTCTACTCAAATGCAAGGTATTCACAAAGAATGTTCATGACCAGCCCATCAAAACTCTCTACCATTTCACCCTTCTTTCCTTTCAGGACACCTACCTATCACTAAGAAACCTTGAGTATCTGTGCCCTTCACTGATATTCCAGGAGTCCAGCAAACCTGAAGTGCAGCATTCTACCATGAGTTCTCAGAATGCCACATCACACTGAAGAAGTAGCCTGGGTTATATAGAACAAAATATTTGGTGGACCAATTTTAAGCAAACTTCTCATGGGCATGATCATTAAAAAATCATTTCCAGCATTGTGTGTCTCAATTATTTCCAAAATGCTGTTCAGTTCTTTGACTATTTTTATTTGATTTTATTTGATCAATGATTACTTCCTAAATAAGATACAAAAAAGGAAAATACACAGACATTTGGGCAAACACTACCTCATGAACACACACACACTATTTAGTTCTATGCAAAACATAAACACGACCTTGCTTCATTTGATAGCAATTATACCCCTTGGATTCTTTATGTTTCTCTAGCTTCCAACACAAGAAGAATGTATTACCCCTGATTACGAGTGCTCTGAGGAAGACAGCCTCATTTCCTGTTACTTCGCCAAAGAAACAATGCTTCTGTATGTAGAACAGAGTCAAGGTATAGAGTTATATCACCTAATCACCTAAGTTCATTCTAATATATCAAATTAAATGGTTTGTACTTTTATGAAGCTTATTTTTTCGAAATTCCACAAGATTATTTCAGCTGAAGTAAAAATGAAAATCTCCACGTCCACTAGGTCCATATATCCCTGAGTCTTTTAAGGTCTTCATTAACATTTTCCATATTTTCTCAACATATTTTAGAGTCTAGGAACCTGAAAAAACTCCAGTATCCATTGCACTTGAGTGTGAGCAGAAACTAATATTTGCTTCTCACCAGTAGGTTTCGGCAAAGGTGATGAAATATCATTTCTTCCATTTCACTGCCTATCATGCTTCGTCTCACTAAGAGACTTCCTTGCTTGCTTGGCTGATGGTGATAAGGAAGCCACCAAACTCACAGACCACATGCCAGCGAAGTCTGCCAACAAGTTCCTGGTCAAAGCCTGAGATGAATCTGGTACTCTATCCAATGCCTTGCTTGTAGTTTTGCGAGGTCTAGGAGTGTCAGATCTGCAAAGCTATGCCCAGATTTCTGAATCACAACAATTGGTGTAGAAAATATGAATCTTTTAAAGCCAATAAGTTAGTGGCCATCATAGATAATTAGCACAATTAATAGTTTCACATGTCTTTGTCCAAATCGAACATCCTTTGTTGTAGAAATGTTCTCATGGGTCAATAAATTCACTCCTATCCAGAGGTTTATTCCACAAATCCACATGTAATGTCTTCAACACCTGCTCCACTCCTTTCTGTAAGGACAAATCCTAGGTTCTGTGCAAAGGAACACAGTTGCTCCTCTGAGAAAAATCTAAATCCGTGCCTGGGCTGTGTGGCATTTAGCAGTCTTCCACCGAAAGACAAAGGATGAAAGCTAAGAGAACAAAATTCTCCTCCTTCTTGGGGAAGTCTCCACGGTATTTCCAACTACTACAAGGTTACCTCTCTGTCAAAGTGAGGTGTCAGGGAGCTGTTCCTACCAGACTTCAGTATATGGAAAATTCTAGGAGCAAGGATTCAAGACTATTCAACTGTCACTCTTTCCCTGTGTCCTCAATCTCCCAAATTGATGTTCTCTTGTCCTTACAATTAAATTCTTTGCCTGAGTTTTAGCACAGTGTACCCTATTGCGATAAATTAAAAGTGTTTTTTTAAACTCTGATAATGAAGCCTTTTCAATACCACAGCTTTAAAAAAATATCCCAGCTTTGAGTTGGTAATTGGTTGATCTAAGCCTGACATTTGATATTGGCAAGCCTTCCAAATCACTAAGATATCTAAATGAAAAATCTTTGTACTTATGATAATTTTTAAGGGAAGAAGATGTCAGCTTTTCTTTATTATTTATTCCCTGTGACAAGGACTGTAGACTTCTTTTTGTATTATTTACTCTTTTTTCAACATATATTAATTATACCAAATGGTGGCCTTCATTATGAACTTTTCACACAAGTGCATCGTGCTCTGTGAGCCTGCTCCTCTCCAGTTACTTGCTTTTACCCTCCTCCGCTTGCAGGTCCCCTGTAACCTAGTGATGCCAAGTGCCACAGCTGTCACATCAACCAGTCTTCCTGTCTGTCACCTGCATTGCCTTCTGCCCTATCTCTCTCCAACTGCAGGCTTCCAAATTCACTGATTCGGCCCTTACCAATGTTTTGGTCATGAGTCCATTATCAGCATTGCATTCTGTGAGGTTGTTTTCTACTTTATCCAAAGCTTACCTGGTTCCCAAAATCTCCTCATTTCTCTGCAGAAGTCAAAACTTGAGATAAAAATCCCATAACCAAAGCAGTTTCTTTGACTATTGATTTCAGGGAGTCACGGTGGACCTCTGGAAAGACTAATCCAGGGAGGAGCTAGTGAGTTGGATGCTACTCTAGGCCACTGGGCTTGGCCTCCTTGAACATTTCTAGGGATGCTATGTAAAGCACATTTCAGAAATGTCCACCTGAGGGATCAGTGAGGTATGGGTTCCATGTGCCAGCTCTCAACGCTCATTTTTCTGAGGATGAAGCTCCACAGGGTATTACCTTTCTAAATTTTCCATAAAAGCCCTGAGTTCCATGAAGGACCTCCTAGGCATGCAGTCAGAAATTCCCTGGTAAAGGAGGAGGAAGACAAGATGATGCTATTTAAATTGAAATAGCATTTTTTTTGTTTTTGTTTTTTCAAGGTAGTGTCTCACTCTAGCCCAGGCTGACCTGGAATTCACTATGTAGTCTCAGGGTGGCCTTGAACTCATGGCGATCATCCTACCTCTGCCTCCTGAGTGCTGGGATTAAAGGCCTGCGCCACCACGCCCGGCTTGAAATAGCATGCTTTTGACCTATTTTCTCCATTGCAGAACTTCCTTGACATTTTTATGTCACCTTCTGGCATTTTACAACCCTGCTGAGAAAGAGGAGTACAATGTAATGAGCGATTTTACCTATCTAAGTGTACGCAAAATCTTTGAATTAAATCTTTAATTAAATTAAATCTTTGAATCTTTTGAATCTTTGAATTAAATCTTTGAATTATTTTATTATTTTTTCTGTATTGTATCAGAGCATTATTTTTATTTGCAATTTGTCTTTCATTTAAATTGTCAAAATAAGTTTGTCAATTCAGTAATTTCAATGTATTCCTCAATAACAGATAAATTGCCATGAAATTATTTTCCGTCCTTATTTTTTTCTACTCTGAAATTGTGCTCATCTTGTTGACTCATCTGCATTCATATTATTTATCTCCTGCATTTCCTCTTGTCACTTCATGGTTCAATACCATACTTGCTGTCTACCTTGATTATTATTTTATGGCTGGGCTCTGAAAGTGTTTTATATATTTCAGATAGTCATTCTTCATGGAACTGTTCCAAAATTAGTTCACCAATATTTTCTTTCATTTTACAGCTTTTTTTTTTGGATGTTTTATTTCACTGTAGCATTGTAAGGGAAGTTTGGGGGTTCATTGTCAATACACCAGTATGTTAACACACCAACAAATTTAAGGTACCCAGGATTCATGTTTTATAAATTTAAAGAATACATAGACCACAGAGTAAGACTGAAAGAAACATTAGATTAAGAGAAGACAAAAAAGTACAGAGACCTGCCATGTGGTTGGCAGGAGGAGATAGGGAGAGAACCCATGTGGAAGTGTGGGTCCCCATCTCGATTCAACAGTGTGGAGATGAGCAGTGTTGGCCAGAGCAGACCTGCAAGGAAAGGTAAGAAGCCAAAAAGAGTCCTGTCTGCATGGTGAACATCTGTATATAATCTTCTTGTGGTGGGCTTTTCCCCCAGATACAGGTGAGCCTGGGATAACTGATCAGTCTGGGCTCAGGAAGGGGGTGGCACACTTGAATGGGGGAAGAGAGAGAGTGAGAGAGGAGACAGACAGAAGGGGGGCTCTGATTGGATGACACTGGATAGGACATGGCAGGGGGTGTCCCTTGTTTTCATTTCCTTTTTTGGGCCCTCTCCTGACTAATTCCCCACATTATGGTCTTTTGAAAAAGAAAAAAGGTTTAATTTGATGAGGCAAGCAGCCATCCTTTTTTTTTCTTTTGTTTTCTGTTTTTCTTTCACTTTGGAGGCTTTAAATAATCTGCTATCTTATGGGAAATTAGTTTAAAAAACAAGGGCCAATATAGTGGAGCCAAGTGAGTGAGATACACCTATATAAACATATGCCAGTCCTACACTGAGGGCCGCATGGAATCATATGAAACCGTAGCAGCTCCTCTAGGGTTTGGGCTAAGATCTGTCTGCACTTATTTATTATTTTTTTGTGTGTGTGTGAAGTTTGCTATTTTTTAAAAAAAATATTGTCCGTAATGAGTTACATTATTTAGTGGGCAAATAATGAGTTGTTATCCCCAATTCTCCAATTCTCTCCCTCCCCCTTCCCCAATCAGCTGGATATCCTCCTTGTCTGGATCAGTCCTTGTGACAGGGGACCATGGATAGCCTATTTTTTGTTTTTGAACGTTTTCAACAATTTTAGTGAACAAAAATAATGAAGTTATATAATTTTGAAGGTGTTACACTTTTCAGTCATACACAGGCCCTAGCATCATTTTGTCCTTCACCTAGTGTCCATATATTAATTAGTAAGTGAGGGCCCTAACTGAGACCACGATGTTCTGGGTGGGTCCACAGGCTGACAGCAATTGGCACCTCTGATCTTAGCGCTCATAGATACTACCGTGAACAGAAACAAGAGCGGTCACATTGTGTAATGCACAAGTCCAGACCTCACTTGTACTGACTCTAAGGACTGTGCTTTTTCTAATATTTGACCCATCAGCTGCTACCCAGCAAGCATTGGTATTTTACTAGTTATTTTGAGCAGAGGGCATTTGTGTTTAACAATTCAAAATGTCATGCATGTATTTTTGCAGCCAAATTTGTTTCCTATCAATAGGAGGTATAGTTTTAATTAGAAAATAGGATACATTTTCTAGGCGTATGGGCAAAGCAGCCACCCACATTCTTATATCCAAACTCAGGCAAAAATAGTACAGTGACAGATGTGGACTTTCATAGTTCTTGTTATTAAAGAATGAATCAGAAAGCATGTGTCAGAAGACCAAGGTCTTTGATAGGGAGATTAACAGGGCAAAATTTATCTTGAGTTACTTTGAAGAATGTGAGGGTTACTTTTTTCCCCCAAAGTAGCAAGTGTCAATTTTAAAGTTCTCAAAAATATTTCAGATTATTGCTTTTCTGTGAGACATGTACAAAATGTCCTTTTTGAAAAAAAACATAAGAGTAAAATCTAAGCACTCCCATGGCTTTACATGTAATTTAACAACAAGCATGTAGAACTTTATTTTCAAATTTCTGTACATAGTCAGACTCAGAAATTGTTGAGTATTATGTGATCTAGTTTAACAGTAGAAAATTATTAGCATTTCAGAAGCGAATTACACAAAAGAAGTCTCAAGGGTTCCAGTTGCAATTCACCTTGTGGTTTGGCATTTTAATTAAATTCAAGTTTAGCATTACTTTTATTACTTGAATACTTAACAATGCAAGGAACCTTGAGACGTATTTAAGCATAAACAATGGTGCTTGCATTTAATGACACAAAGGTAAGTGTCTGAATACTTGGCATCATCCATAGTCTAGATAGCTACTGATTATCTTCAAGGTAGACATGGAAGCAGAGTGCCTGTCAGGAGAATTATCCTCATGGGAATCTACAAGCCCAGGACAACTGTCATTTTATCTCTGTGTACCAGAGGTTTATATTCCATCATTAATGACCAAATATGAGGGAAGAAATTATTTTCTGCATTACAAGGTGGTGGCCCGGGTACCCCCTGTATCTCTCTGCTTGAAAATGAATAAATGAAATATTCAAAAAAGAAATATATATATATATATATATATATATATATATATATATATATATATATATATATATATATATATATATATATATATATATATATATATATATATGAAGTCTCTTGCTTGTTTTTAGAAGTGAGGTAGAGATAATTATAACACAGCATGATTTTAAAAATAGGTAACCATATATGAACTGCTCCCCATATGTGGACATCTGATAATTTTATAATGTCACTGAACTTATACATATGAGTATTTTTTTAAAAAAAATAATATCTTAAAAACCCAAAAAAAAAAAAAAAAAAAAAAAAATTGCTGGAGCCAGGCATGGTGGCACACGCCTTTAATCCCAGCACTCCGGAGGCAAAGGTAGGAGGATTGCGTGAGTTCAAGGCCACCCTGAGACTACATAGTGAATTCCAGGTCAGCCTGACTAGAGCGAGACCCTACCTTGAAAAACAAAATATATCATCTTAGGAATGGTACAGAGAAAATAGAGCAGTATGCACTATATTGTGAAGGTCAAGGGTATAAGTGTTCAACTTTCTTTAATAATTATCTGATGAAATAATACACAATTATCAGAGCTATGAAGCCTTTGATTTTAGGACCTGTGTTTTCCTTATATCTGACTTTGGCAAGCGGACCATAAAAGAAGAAGTGAGAATACCCTTGGACTATAAATTGAGCAGCCCTACATTAATAGAGTCATACTTGACTTTATTGAAACCAAGTTGACCAAAATTCAGAAGGTGAAAGCAACATCTGGCTCCAAGAACATCATATTCAAAATCGCTTCCAAACTGCTGTGTCTTGCTCCTAGCTGCCATGTTAAAACACGGGCCAGGAAGACCGGGATGAGTACTAAGATATCCAGGATCCCTTGCCACAAGGACTAATACAGACAGCCCACGGAGGAGGATATACAACTGATCAGGGATGGGGAGGGGGGAATTGGGGAATTTGGGATAACAACGCATGGTTTGCCCACTAAATAATGTAACTCATTATGGACAATAAATATTAAATTTAAAAAAATGTATTTTGGAGAACTATATATATATATATATATATATATATATATATATATATGTGTGTGTGTGTGTGTGTGTGTGTGTGTGTGTGTGTGTGTGTTTTACAAATTTCCTCTTTGGTTGCATGAAGTTATGTGGGTTTTTGTTTGTTTTGGTAAGGAAAATAACATAAAATAGAAACAACTTTTCAAAAAAAGTTAGAATTTTCCAAAGCTCTGGAGGCTAAGAACTGATGGAGGATTTAGTTTCTTCAATTAATAATCCCACTGATCATGGTGACATAAGCTGATAAAGCAAATTCTCTTTGAAATGTAGATGATGATAATGGCTTTGAGGTGTGTATAGCAAAATATGTCAATACATAGCAAGATAATGTTTTGGATTTTAGCATTTTTTAATGAAAGGATATAAATGTGAATGTGTTTTCCATATGATAATTCGTGGGTGCACCTTGCTTGACTCACAAATGTCTTTATAAACTGATTATTCCCTGACAATTTCACAATGCTAAGTTACTCTTTGATTTAATCGTTTACTTTTATTCCTGTTTATGCATTTTTCATTTTTCAATATTTTTTGCTGAGGACCTACTTACTATGTGCAATTATTTTGCAGCTGTGTGAGATGGATAAGTGAGCTCCTTCCCAGCTTAAAGAAGAATCAGATCAACAAAATATCACTATGATATTTTAGTCAAAGAGAACACCATGGCTGGATTATTCCCTGTACGATCTATCCAGTCACAAAAGGACGCAAGGAATTAGAAAGTCGTTTCCAGACAAGACAAGGAATCTGTACACTGTGGTGTTCAGCTTAACGTTCATCCTCACTAAGTATTTCTGGCCATTTTAATTGATGAAGTGTCCACAGACTTGTCTCCTTTAATACAAACAGGACAGCTCCAGGAATCCAAAGCTACACATGAAGACATAGAATATGAAACTATGAAATCATAAATGTATCCAAGGAGTAATTAGATTATTCTGACTATATTTTTATCTTTTAAAAATATTTTATTCATTTATTTGTGGAGAGAGAGAGAGAGAGAGAGAGAGAGAGAGAGAGAGGGAGAGAGAGAGAGACTATTGGCACACGTGGACCTCTTGTCACTTCAACTAACTCCAGACGCATGCCCCTCTTCGTGCATCTAGCTTTAGATTGGTACTAGAGAATCTAACCCAGACCAACAGGCTCTGCAATCAAGAGCCTTGAACATCTGAGCCATGTCCCAGCCCTGGGCCATGTTTACTAATCAGACAGAGAGCAGCTTAGTCAGGACTCAAGGAATGAAACATGCGCTAATCTTCCTGGTGCATGGACAAGAACTTGACACAAAAACCCCTAAGCTCACAACATTAAAGCAGCCTTAATACTCACCCACCACAACTCAGGGAACTGAGCGGAAGAGGGGGTGGAAAGATTGTGAGAGACGTGGTGGGGGAGATTATCAGAGGCATGGCACCCCTCAGGAACAACACACTTGGGCCAGGAGAACCAGGGCGAATACTAGGCCATCCATGGTCCCCTGCCAAAAGGACTGATCCAGAAGGCACAAGGAGGAGGATATCCAGCTGATTGGGGAGGGGGAGAGGGGCATTGGGGATAACAACTCATTTTTGGCCCACTAAACAATGTAACTCATTATGGACAATTAAAAAATGTTAAAAAAAAAAAAAAGAACTTGAGCATGTTCTGAAGACACCCCCTCCAGGCAGCCCTCTTCGAGGTGTTCCTAACACATGGGTCTGGGGCTCCACTGCTTCCTTGCGACTGCACCAAACATGAGCCATGAGAAAGCAGGTGGCATGGCAGAGAAGAAAGAGGCAGAGGCGGAGAGCATGTAGTGTGGGAACTGAATCAAAGGAGAATAGCTGAGACCTACATGAATTCAACTGCAGAGAAGGTGGGCAGCACTGGAGGCTGCAAGGTGACTGCTACCTGCTCCACACTCCACGAAGCCTGGCGATGAGACTGCTGAAGCTCTCATCAGTCTTCCACCCGAACACCCTTAGAGTCAGCCTCTCCCACAGAGACATGTAAGCAACACCGCAGTGTTTCTACTGTACCATTCAAAGGGTCTTGCCCATATAGACAAAGCGGTACAGACCAATTCAGAGAACTGACATATACCAATTCCACGGTGTCTTATGCCAAGTCTGTATTATCTACAAAATATATTTTGAAGGATTTATGGAGATTATTTTTCCTGAGGAAATCATATCAGCAGTAAATCTGAGGCAGGAGAATTGACAGCCAGAGGCTAGCCTGGCTGTACAGTAAGACCCTCTTTCAAAAATTAAAATCAAACAAATGATATTACATGATATTACAGAAGCATGATTAATTCTAATGGCGAATGTCTGCAAGGACCCAACAATCATCAATGCCCACCTACCTAACATGGTCATCTTAGCCATTAGTAGAGTGTGCTAATATGCAGCATACTTACATCAAAATCATTTCCTATTCCATAAATATTTTCTTCTGAAATCATGTGATCATAGAGTGTTTAGTACCCTGCATTGTGAAATCACGTGTGTGAAAAGCTAAGGAGCTTTCAATAATGCCAAGGTTTTATATCAGGAACTAACATTTTCAGAAGTTATTGAAATAACACTCAATTATATTAGAAAAATTGGTTAGCTATGTGGGAAAAATTAGAAATACACCTTGCGGATTTCATATGTGTTTAGGTGTACTTGGTGATGGATTTGTAGAAGTATAAACACTAAGCAAATAAACAAAGGTAAAAAGAAAAGTACAAAACATATACATTGAAGAGTCCTCTTTACAAAGAGAGGACACACAGAGACAGGCTAAAGGAGATATTGTTCAGGGAAGACTTCTTGGGCACCTATCATGTGACTGGCCTATGGTGGTTTGAGTCAGGTGTCCTCCATAAACTTAAGAGTTCTGAATGGTTGATTCCCAACCCCCTGAGCTGATGGCAATTTTGGAACTGGAACCTTGGAAGTGTGTTGTTGGGTGTGGGTTTGTGGGTGTTACAGCCAGCTCCCCCTTGCCAGTGTTTGTCACCTTTCCTACTGCTGTTTATCACCTGCTGTGGCAGAGGTCATATCCAGCCTCCGTTCATGCCATCATTTTCCCTGCCATCACGGAGCTTCCCCTCCAGTGAGAATGTGAGCCAAAGGATACCCTTTCTTCCCATAAGCTGCTTGGTCAAGGGTATTGTCAGCCACAAGAAGTTGGCTGCAGCAACTTTAGAAGATGATCAAGTTCATGGGTATTCTGTTATCCTAAGCCGAAGAGTCAGGGCACTGTTCTAGAGCCAAGGATTTCAGAGCCTCATGGGATTAGCCTGTTTCATACTTCTAAACATGAGTTATTATTCCACAAGTGTACTGTAAAACACTTCCGTGTCACACAATTCAAACTTGGATTCCTAGCTGTGCAAACTTAGGTAGGTTCTTGAATGACTTCATACCTCTCTCTGCTCCTTCATCTCTAGAGATAAAGGGGTCCAAAAAGTCATTCTGATGCAAGATGATATAGCTGCAGGTTATTATGTTAATAATGATAGTTAATGATGAAGGGCTTATTAATGTTATAGATGCTTAACACATAAGAAATTCATTTGTCCTCATAATTATCATATAATACATAGGAAAACAGTAATATCAATAACCTTATTTTGTGAATATTGAAATACTTTCTTCAGTAAAGGGCATATGTAAAGATTTACAGCTAATCTGAAGTGAAGCCAGACTGCCAACCCAGACAATTAAGCTCCAAAGTTATTCACTTATACATTGTTTCTAAGTAAAACTGTCCAAACTTTTTAGATAATTATTACTACGTGTAGCACACTGGATGAATTAATGTCACAATACAAAATAGCACAAGTAAAAATCTTTCTGTCAATATGTACACTGTTCAATGCACACACTGATAATTTAATCTAGTCATTTTCTTGGGCTTTTTCTTCCAAAGCCACATGACCTTTATCTCAACAATGGGACAATAGATTTCATGACAGAAGGTGGCTTTCCCAAATTTTTGGTGATTGCAGATTTTGACAGATAGCGAGAAGACTTCTTACATTCTCATTAGCTTTTCTCGGCTCATATAGTAAACAGTCAATCCACAGATGCTGATCAGACGGACCTCTCAGTGCCTTTCTTGTCTGTCAAGTTGATTGGTATGCATTTCAGGTCAGCATTCAGGAACATAGATGTCATTTAAATTTCTTGAGCTATCTCTTACCAAGTAATTTATATGGTTCTAACTCTGTTTGTAGTAAGAGCCCTCAGCCCTTGGATTGAAGGCAGGTGAGGGATCCCTCTTATTACACACAGAGGATAGAGGTCACAATGCCACAGTCCCCAGCTTCCAGGCGTGTATATCTCTTCACCAGGTGCAAATGCAATTAGAAGAGCTCATAGGTGAATGGTGTTAAAATCTGGGAAAACAAAGGCAGATGGACAGTTTGCACCAAATGATTTCCTGGGCACAGGCACAAGGAAGATTGAGTGAAAGCACAGTTCTATTCAAGATGTAATATTCCAAGATATATTACTACAAACAGGAGAAAACACATTGCACTGGGATTTTGAAAACACTTTTTGGTAATATCTAATCATATTTCTCTATTTGCTTTTAAAGATCGTATTCATTCGTGACAGAAATTCAGACTCTACATGGTTTTGCTTTCTTGAGTCAAACTCTTATTTTCTGAAGCAGTTCAGCAGGGGTCTTGAAGGTTAAAGTATGACAACCAAATGCTTTTATTGGACTGTCACTCCTCTACAATGCAGCGGGGCAGGCAAAGTGCTGACATGACAGTTACTTTGAAGAGAGAAACTTCTGGAAAGAGAACGATTCCTGAGTACCAAGAGGCAGATGGTATAATCACATGCATACAGATGGGCTGAAGTCGGTCCATAGGGATGAGCATAGATAGGCTCAGTGTGTCAGCACTGTGATCAAAACCCTGCACTTAAAAAGGAGCACAAGCATATAGGAGCTATGAGTCATATACTTGCAAGAGACTAGTTTATCTCATTCCCTTAACATTTCCAAAATTTACCTGTTATTTCTACATACATCCAGTGGTTCATCAAGGAAGTATTGTGTATGATCTTCCTGTGCCATGATATGTATAGTCTACTGTGTAAGGAAATGAATGGAACATTCGGGTGTTCCCGCTTTCCTAGAGTTTAATTTCTAGTGGCAATTAAATATAGCAAGCATGTTCACAGACAAATCATTTCAGATTGTGATAGTTTCTAAGTAGTGACATTTTTACATGAGTGATAAGAAACTAATACATGTGGATGAGGCAACTTAAAACTAGTGGTCACAGAGAACTTCTTTCTAAGATGACCTCTAATTCGAGATTAGAAGGGAGAGACAAAGCCAGACATGATGACCTTCATGGAAGAGGGTAATAAGGATAGAATGAACACCAGTGTAAAGATCCCAACTAAGACACAGACTTGGTAAGATGAGGGAAGGACAAGAGGCGGATACGCGACCTACAGGATCACTGGATTCAGGAGTCAGGAGATAAATGCAATACCATAAGAGCCGCTCCCACACAAGAGAACAAATTTTGGGAAATGATGGAGCCACAAGAAGAAGGTGTTTCCGAAAACCACACGTGAGATCTCAGGAGCTCATGCTTGATTCCTGAACTGTGGATGTGTGGAAGAATTCCATGTCAGCAAAAGAATATTCAGACCTCAAAACCCAAAAGGAAGGAACAGAAAAATTTTAATCATTACTCATGACACAGAGGAAGGGTTTAAAGTTTCCATTCAGCTCAGTCAACAACCTGTTCAGACAAAACTCATGAATCTTTAAAGGAAGGTTTGAAAAATACAGATGTGGGCTGAAGAGATGGCTCAGCAGTGAAAGGCCCTTGCTTGCAAAGCATGATGGCCCAGGTTTGATTCCCCAGTAGCCACATAAAGCCAGATGTACAAAGGGGTGCAGGTTTCTGGAATTCATTTACAAGAGTCCCTGGCACACTCACTCTCTCCCTCTCTGTCTCTTTCTCCCTCTGCCTCAAATAAATGAATAAAAACACATTTTTTTTCAGAAACCCAGTCATATAATGTGCTATCTATAATGTGTAATAGAATTATTTTTAAAAATATAAGCAAAGAAATAGAAAAAAAGTGTGATACACAGTCACATTTCTGTTGGCTCACAGTCAATATAAAGAGTCTGCTGAAACTAACTGAGGTGGTACAAACACCTAAATTAGGAAGCACAGACTTTAAAACAGCCTTTATAAGAATAGTCAAAGGGAAATATGTTCATAGCAACTAAACACATAAAGTATGGTAGTAAGATAATGCAAATTACATTGTAAGAAGATAATAACAGGGAAAATTTAAAGCTCAAAAAGTCAGTGCCCTTCGCACAAGGCCCAAATGAAACCTATGAGAAAGTGATGAGACAAACAGGAAACCAATCACCACAGCAAGTCTGATAACCCATGAAAGGTCAATGGAGACAGACACCAAGGATACACAACATAACCCAGGGCAAAGGTCTAGAGACACTTATGAACTCAACAACAAAGCAGATTCAAAACTCACCCATCATGACTCAGGGACTGAGTGGAAGATGGGCAGAAAGATTGTAAGAGCCATGGTAGGGGAGAATATCTAGAGACATTATCTCCCTCCAGAACAATACACAAGAGAGAAGAAAAAAGAAAAACTGGCTCCCTCTGGTTCAGTTCGTAAGCCCCTGACCTATGGACAGATCCAGTATGCGAACCGAGGAAGGACCCCAGTGGGTAGGGGACAGAGAGGAGGGAAACAGGGATATCTTCACAAAATTTCCTCATACAATGTATATACTTATTCATAATAAAGATACTAATTAAAAAAAGTCAGTGGACAATCTTCAAGTCATCCTGGAGATGCTAAGAAGCCAAAGGTGAGCAAGGCTGAAGGTATATAGCATTTAACACTAGAAGCACAGAGAAAAGAGATTGGCCCATGGAGCTGTACTCAGTGGACATAAATGTACCTATGCTGCTTGTCAATCAGAGGAGAGAGCTGGGGGCAGACAAGTGTATAAATACGTAACTATGGAAAAATACACTAACTTGGACAGAAAATAAAATTCTAAACAAAGCTCTGTGGGGCTGAGGAGATGGCTCAGTGGATACTGGACCACTCACTCGAAGTACCTGAGTCAGACCCCAAAACGCCACCTGAAAACTGGAAGCTGTGGAAGCTTCTGGAAGCCCAGGCTGTTATGTTGACGATGGGAGAATTTCCTAGGAGCTTGCTCATGGAACAGTGAACAAGTGACCCTCCCAAAATTTACCTAATCATACATAGTTGCTTATTTCCAGGAGAGTGGGCAATCCTGAAGTGATGAGGCCACTAAAGGAAGTGACTTCCACTTTCCCAGAATCCACCTGTTTTCACTATTTACCCTGGGTAGGACTGTTGATGGCTTTCTACCCCACTCCCGCCCACCCCCAGCTTACACAGCACTTTCTGGTCTGTTACCTCACTCAGTATGATTATTTGTGGTGCCATCCATTTTCTTGCAAATTCCATAATTTCATTTTTCTTTATATGTGAATAGAACCCCATTATGTATAGTAACACATCTCCCTGCTTTATTCCTCTGTTGATGGGCATCTAGGCTGGTTCCATATCCTGAACTATTGTGTATAGATCAGCCCCAAACATGGGATCTCTGAAAGAGATCAGAGTCCTTAGTGTATATCCCCAGGAGTGATATGAGGGGTCATTCCTTAGATACATTTTTAGCTCTTTGAGAAACCTGCATTCTGATTTCCATAATGGTTGCATCCTCTTGCATCCTCACTAGACACAAATAAACACCCCTCTTTCTTCACATTACCACCAGAAGTTGTTATTCGCTTTTTTTTTTTCGCTTTTTTTTTTTTTGATGGCAGACATTCTGAGTAGGGTGAGATAGAATCTCAAGGAAGTTTTGGTTTGAATTTCCCTGATGGTTAAGAGTGAGGAACACTTTTTTAGATCCTCTTAGCCATTTGCGTTTCTTCTTTTGAGAACTCTGTTCGGTTCTACAAGCCACATTTTGATTGGATTGTTTGATGTCCACTTGTTCAGTTTTTGTGTTCTTTGCATGGAGTTATAGGATAGTTATCCTATCTATCTATGTCCATGACAACAGCTGTCTCCCACATGAGGGCAGAAAACCTTTTCAGTTTCATGTAGCCCCATTTATCAATTACTGACCATGTTTTCCAAGCAACTGGGGTCCTGTTCAAAACTCCCTGCCTACATCTTGTGGTGTGCTCACAACCTGTTCTGTAGCAGCTTCCTGACTTGAGTCTTACATTCAGGTCTGTAATGCATTTGTGTTCGAATTTTCTGCCAGGTGAGAGATAAAGGTCTAGCTTCAGAGTTCTATATGTGGCTATCTGGTTTTCCCAGCACCATTTGTTGAAGATGCTGTCTCCTCTCCAATATTGGCATTTCAGGGAAAAATCAAGCGGACATAGTTGCATGGCCTGATATATGGGCTACTCTGTTCTATTCTGTTGATCCACATGTCTGCTTTTCTGTTAGAAACTTTATTCATCTTTCTCTGTGTTATAACATGGAATCAGGTATGGTGATACTACCAGAAATATTCTTTTTGCTAAAGATTGTTAGATTGTTTTGGCTAGCCCAAGTCTATTCTTCATTTTAGGATTTTTTAATCTATTTATATGAAGGATGGATATTTGATTGGAGTTGTTTTGAGTGTGTAGATTGCTTTTGATAGGATGGCAATCTTAAAATATGAATTATTCAAATCAATGATTATGAATGGCCTTTTCATCTTATAATATGTTCTTTGATTTTTATTTTCAGTGTTTCAAAGTTTTTATAGTAGAGATCTTTCAATTGCTTGGTTAGGTTTACTACAAGTTATTTTTTGTGATTCTAAGTGGGATTGTAACCCTGATTTCTCTTTCCATATGTTTGTTATGGGTATATGATAAGGTTATTGATTTTTACTTTGTACCCTACCATTTTTTCTAAGAGTGTTTATCAGCTCCAAGATATTTTGTTGTAGTTTTTAAGGTACCCTTATGTATATAATTATATTGTCTATTGATAAGGACACTTTAACTTCACTCTTTGTATACTTTTACAAATATCATTTCATTTTCTTAGTCCTCTAGCTAAAACTTCAAGGATTATGTTGACTAGTAAAGGAGAGTGGGAATAATTTTATTTTTTCTCCACTTATTATGATGTAGGCTATAGATTTGCAATATGCAGTTTTTATTTAGCTGAGATGTGTTCCTTCCTTCCCCATCTTCTCTAAGACTTTAACATATAGGGATGCTGTATTTTGGAAAAGGCCTTTTCTGCATAAATTGAGGTGATCATATAATTTCTGTCTTTGAGTCTATTTCTGCACTGAGTTGCCTTATTGATTTGCATCTGTGAGACCATCCCTGCAGCCACAGAATAAAGTCTACTTGATCCTGGTGTATGATCTTTGTGCCAATGGAACTCAGTTTGCATGTTTTGATTGAGCATATTTGTCTATGATCATCAGGATGATTGATCTACAATTTTCTTGTTTTGGTTGTGTCTTTATTGAGTTTTGATATTAGAGTAATAGTAGTGTGGTGATTTTAATGAAAATTGTCCTCATATGTATTTGAGATTAAGTGTCATATTTGATCCCTGACTGGTGGAGATTTTGGGAGGTGGAGCCTTGCTAGGGGAGTGTGTCATTGAGGCAGAACTTGAAGGGGTGTGTGTATCACTGAAGCAGACCTTGAGGGTGTGTGTGTGTGTGTGTGTGTGTGTGTGTGTGTGTGTGTGTGTCACTGAGGCAGACTTTAAAGGGGTGTGTGTCACTGAGGCAGACCTTGAAGGGGTGTGTGTGTGTCATTGAGGCAGACTTTGAAGGTGTGTGTGTCACTGAGGTAGACCTTAAAGGTGTGTGTGTGTGTGTCACTAAGGCAGACCTTGAGGGGTGTGTGGGTGTGTGTGTCACTGAGGTAGACCTTAAAGGTGTGTGTGTGTCACTAAGGCAGACCTTGAGGGGTGTGTGGGTGTGTGTGTGTCACTGAGGTAGACCTTGAGATTCATCAGCACAGCCAACTGGATGACCAGGAGCCAGCTCACACTGGCTGCTTCCTCCCAGCTGATGTGATGTCCTGCTGTCTACTCTTGCCAAGCTTTCTCCACCAAGGTGAAGCTTGCCCTCCGAACTATAAGGTGAAATCAATCCTTAAGTAGCTTCAGGTCAGGTGTTTTGTCTCAGCAACAAGGGTTCATAGAAAGAGTTTAAAAGTATTTCTTTCTTTTCTATTTTCTGGTATGCTAGTAGAAACATTGATTTAAGTGCATTTGTAAAGGTCTTATAGAATTCTATGAATCCATATGACCCTGGGCTCTTTTTCCATTGTAAGATATTTTTGGTGGGGGGTCATCTGCAAGCCACTCTGATGGCCATATTGCTGGAATAGACAGGGGTCTCTAAGTCTTCTCCATGAATAAGCCTCCTCCATGTGACATTGATTCTCCATCTAGTTCATTGGCTGGAGATAATATCCCTAGTTCACACAAGCCTTCCCTTAATTCAAATCAAGTTAGGGCAAAAACAATAGGATTATTGTTATAAATAGATTATGGGGACTGTTCTGTATTCTATGTGATGATAGGAAACTACACTAATTCTTGTCCTCGTACACAGTACCTCTCATATGTATGCCTTAGCAGTATCTGCATGATTATTCTCGGGAAGCTACAAAGATTTATCTCCTCCGCATACTGGCTGTCTGACAAGTAAAAAGAAACCTTTTCATCAGTGAGGAGCACCCATCACCTGTGTGCTTGATCTCTTCCATGTGAATTGCCCAGAAAGACTTAGAACCTTGAATCCATATGTACCACAAGGGAAAGCTCCCTGTCATGGTGTACCCCAGGTGTCCCCCACAGACAAATGAGTGTGTTCTGAGTGATCCATCCTCAGCTGATGGCAGTTTGGGTTTTACAACCTCGCTGGAGCTGTGTTGTTGGGGGTGGGCTTATGGGGGTTATAAGCCAGCTCCCCCTTGCCAGTATTTGGCACACCTTCCTGCCGCTATTTGCAGTGCTGTGGCGGAGGTGATGTCCAGCCCTCTGTTCATGCCATCGTTTTCCCTGCCAGGATGGAGTCTCCCCTTGAGTCCGTAAGCCAAATAAACCCATTCCTCCATAAGCCGCTTTTGCTTGGGTTCTTTCTGCACAGCAACAGAGAAAGCTGACTGCAAGCACACTGCTCTGTTAATGTCCAGGAGCCTGAACATCTTCCAAGCTACAATGATCATGGATTTATAGTGGGCTGTTAACTCGTAATTTTGTTAGAGAGCTTTTCTTCCTTTAAAGGGGACTTAATCTGTACGACATCTCTTCTGCTGAGAACTGAGAGTGCTCAGTGTCACACCCACTGTCATGACTTCACCCCCTCGCTTCACAAAAATCATTGTTATGGGGCAAAAAGAAACACACACTCTTCTCAGAATACATATTCTCAGTGTCAACCCCACAATTTTCACACCATTTTGGTATGAACTCTAATGACAATAAATTGGAGCTGAAGATGTTCCTTGTTAAAAAATGTGTTGATTGCTTTTCCTGTCAGTGTAAGACTGTGAACCTTGTACACATAGGGGGACAACTCCAATGTAATTAAAACACATCCACTACCTCACACAAATCCACAAACTTTCACATGAGTTAAATAAATGGCAGGTAGACAGAAACAAAACGGCTTTTGAACACACATGAGAGTGATTTCCTGTAATTATTTGATAGTGATCAGAACAAAGAAAATTTCATGAAAGCTTCTGTTTCCATGATCAATATGGTAATCTTTCCAGACAAATTAAAAATAGCTAGCTAGTCATCAGTAAAAACAACCCGTGTCAGAAGAGATTAGTAACCTATATTTGGAAAGTGTTTGTTGTGTCCCATGACAAAGCCTTCTTGGTGTGGCTATTCAGCTTCAAAGATCTGCTTTGAAGTGTGACAGCAATCATGGTCCTTCCTTCTGTGGCTCCTTCCTTTGTTTTTGTGACATTACACTCTAGGCTTTGCCAAGGTCTGGTACATTTGCTTGTCAACACGGATGCCCAGGCCTCAGGGAGCCTCCAAGCTGCCCTTGCAGCTCATGGATTTTCTGACAACCTAAGAAATGTGGCTTTTCCATCCTTTGCTTGCCTTGATGCAAATATGAAGAACGATTGAACAAAATCAGAGCTGCTATGAAACTACGGAAGCCAGTAGCTAACAAAACAACCCACAAACAAAAATACCTGTGCTAAACTCTGACTGTAACAAGGAGATCACAGGTCGTTTCATGGATTGGTTGATGGCATTTAAATAGGAACGTTGATGGACATCTGCACATTGCTAGATTCTTCTAAAACTTCAAAAGTTCTTGAAATAAAAGATTGTGTCTCCAAGTGTCCACATCTATCTGACACTGCCTTTTATTCTGGCTTCTCTCTAATTGAAACTTGATGTTTGATCTGACTGACTCATTTGCATTGCTTCTTGGTGCTGTGGACGACTGGGTTTGAGATCCTGAGATGTGAGGACTTTGCTCCCTATCAAAACACCAGGAAACTTGAGTAACCTTCAGCCAGACCTTGTTAGCGACATTTTACAAATATCTATCAGATACTTGATATTTATTTAGCATTAACTGCAGAATATTGCAGAATTTTAGGCTTATAAATCATGAATCTCAATGACTTGAATGCCGACCCTTGCTTCTCAAAAGACAAAGTTATCTTCACTGTTATATCAGTTCTCTACTAAATCATAAAACTGGAAACATAGGCACACCGGAACTGTTCTTAGAGACAGATGATAATCTCAGCAAATGATGCTAGGAATTGAAAGGACGTCTTAATAGCACTGTGTTATGTATGAGTCATTCCTAAACCACCCACCTCAGCAGGGAAGACATCCACACCACTCACACTCGCCTGTTGACTGCAGTGGATTTTGAAAGATATTCAGAAGTAGAAGATACAATGGTTTGGATATCCTACAAAATGATTGTATCCATATGTTTTGTAATTTCCACACTGGTTGAATAATATGCTAGTTAGCTTTCATATTGAAGGTTTTCATCACATATCAAAATATGCATACTTACGCTTTCTAGTCAGAAAGACGTTAATTTTACACAAGCACCCATCAACTCTTTCCTATTTGACCAAACACAACTTGCCTAACTTCTTAAGCCTTGCCAGTAATTGACTATCTGTGTGTCTAATTTTATGGAGTTAAAACAACTGCATATGGGGCTGGAGAGATGGCTCAGCGGTTAAGGCACTTGCCTCGAGTGCCTAAGGCCCCAGGTTCAATTCCCCAGGACCCACATAAGCCAGACCCACAAGGTGATGGCCCTGGTTCTCTCTCTCTCTCTCTCCCTCCCTCTCTCTCTCTCTCTCTCTCTCTCTCTCTCTCTCTCATCTTTATCTCTGCTTGAAAATGAATAAATAAAATATTAAAAAAACAACTGCATATGAATTTTCATGGCAATAACTGACAGATGCCCAGAATTCAGAAGACAAAAATTATTTTCACCAATTGTCAATATCTGTTTCAGAACCTCACATTATATGATTCCAGCATGTTTTCTTCATACATCTATATGGAAAACCATAACTCCACTTCCATTTCTGGGCATGTGTAACAGCTTGAACCTTATGAAGTATTTATTTATGGACTTCATTTGTAAGGGAATTATAATTCAAGCTTTAAACAATGAACGGAATTTTGGCACAAACAGATGAATGCTTCAAATAAGTTTGATCAAGGACCTACACGACATGAATGGTCTGCAGATCTTTATTTTTAAGACAGGTGACATGATGAGCCGGTGAGACACCAAAGATCTTCAACACATCCTAAAGCAGAAGTACAGAGGCCCCTAAGACCTCAACAATAAAACAGCCTTAATACTCCCCCACCACGACTCACGGAACTGAGCAGAAGAGGGATGGAAAAATTGTAAGAGCCATGGTGGGGGAGAATATCCAGAGACATGGCCCCCTCAGTAACAACATACAAAAGGGGGTGGAACCAGGTTAACTCCTAGGCTATCCATAACCCCCTACTCCATGGACTGATGCAGACTGCCCACGGAGGAGGATATCCAGCTGACTGGGGACAGGGGAGAGGGAAATCAGGGAACTGGAGATACTAACACATTATTTGCTCATTCGATGGGTCTAATTATGAATAATAAAGAAAAAAATAAATGATGTCTGTGAAACTTAATAATGTCTTCCCAGAATGTTGAGAAGGAGAAATGTGTGCTGGGGAGGTGAATAATGTATGAACATAAAGAATTGACTACCTGGACCCAACTCTAATGCGCTTCCCTTTGGACGCTCTATTCCATAGCTGCAGGCCAGTCTTTCCAGAGTATGATGGCATCCTTTCGCCAGATCTCCCTGGGGCCTGCTTTCATTTTTGTACTTCATAAACTCCCCTTAGTTCTTCAGAAGAGCTAATCCTCACAGCACAGCAGATTGCAGTGCTCAGACCTGTGACATAAAAGGAGAAATGAGGACCTGGGTTTCCTCCCCAGTCAGCCAGCTACTCAGCAGCTGTGGGATTTAAATATCATTTGAATGTGAAGGGCCATAATGCTTTCTCTCCCACCCTGAGGATAAAACCTACTTAACATTGTACTTGGCATACAGAAAGTCTCCATTAAATTAAATAATGTCTGTTGCTACAATAATGAGACCAATCTTAGAGAAGATGTCTATAAAGCATTTTTAACATCTAGCCAGAGCTCTGTTCTCACAATTACCCTTTCTCACATTAGAAAAGGACACAAAAATAAGTGTTCACAAAATAAAGAGGAGCACATACTTGCTCTTTCCCCAGAAAAAAATTTAAAACACTGAACAACAAACCATTATTTATTTTCATGATGAGAATACATACAGGCCTGAAAGTAGGTAAATAAAATTGTCATCACTTTAGGAACTCTCCAGGGATGAATATCACTGAAGATTACTAGGATATAGTCCTTTTTTTAAAAGAAATATTTTATTTATAAGCAGAGAGGGATAGAGAGAAGAGAAACAGAGAGAATAAGCTTGTCAGGGCCTCCTTCCACTGCAAACAAACTCCAGATGCATGCATCACTTTGTGCATCTGGCTTTATGTGGGTACTGGGGGATCAAACCCAGGTGATTGGGCTTTGCAGGCAAGCTCCTTAACCACTGAGCAATCTCTCCAGCCCAGGCTAGAGTCTTCACCAAGTAAGAAGCTGCTCACTTCTGGACCTGGCTAGAAGCTTCCTTCAGAAATGAAGCAGTCTGAACAAAATGGTATTCCAACTCCTTCCTGAAGGAAAGGTCAAATTTGGAGGTATTCCGGAATCATTGTCATGAGAGAAAATAAACAGTCAGTTACTATCAATATCGATGACAAGAATGACACAGAGATGTGATGTGTAGGGAACCAGAAAGAAGCAGCACTTGCTGAAGACTCACAGGCTATGTCTGCTTAAAATGTGGTCAGGGCCTTCTCTCATCAAACTCACCACCATGGTGTTCGAGTTAGGTGTTCTCCATAAACTCCTGTGTTCTGAATGCTAGGTCCTCAGCTGAGGGCAATTTGAGAATTGGAGTCTTTTTGGAGGAGGTGTTTTGAAGGGGAAAGTTTATGGTTTGTATAGACAGTTTCTCCTTGCAAGCATTTGGACACAATTTCTTGCTGCCATTTGCCAGGAGGTGATATTCAGTTTCTGCTCATGCCACGGTTTTCCCTTGCCATCATGGAGCTTCCCCCCGAGTCTATAAGCCAAAATAAATTCTTTCCTCCTCCAAGCTGCTTTGGGTTGGGATCCATGTGCCAGCAACACAGAAGGTAACTGCAACACTCACCTTTATACATTTTGCTTTCCAATATTTTTCTGTCAACAATAGAATGTTAAAAACAGTACTCTTACTTTTCTTCGACCAATTAGAGGTCAGGCATTCCTTCATGGCATCATTCTCTTTTGACTGCTTGAAAAGGAAAATGGATTTGAAATTTTACATTTTCATTAATGATTTGCCAACGGTATTGCTTCTGATTCCTGTAACACTATCTTAACACGTACAAGCATTTGGTTTCATCCTGTTCACACAAATCACGCTTCACAACCTTTCAGACTATGTGGTGGTTATTGAGGTATAGCGATGCTACATCTGTTATGATTCTAATAAATTCTCAACTCGGAGTGTTACATGCAGAGTGTATCTTGTCAGGACCCCATGCCATCTCTAGCGGAAACATTCACTGTTTCTGCTTCTCTTGACTTCTTCCCAGATCCTCTTGCAAAAAGAAGAGTGGATTTGAATGAAAAGAGATGAAAGGAATACTCTTCATCCATGGGGATGCTGAGAGGAGGGGCTGGGTTAATATGACTTGTAAGTGGGAAATTCGGAAGGGAATGATGACAGTTTAACTTGAAAGTTTTAAGTGCTTTAATGTTATAAATATCCTTTTCATGATCCTGTGTGTGCCTTAACTCACAGGAACAAAATAAAATATTTGGTTCCCAATGAATATACTTGAAAAATATGAATATGTAGCCGTTTTCTCTGACACATCCCACAAAGGGTGAATTCCTCTTTAGTGCTATGACAAAAAGAAAATTTCAGATGAGGAAACTATCACTATAAAGTCAAGTAATGCATAAATGTTAGTAGGGATTTTTGTTTAAATTTATAACATCAGACACATTTTTTAAAGCTGTATGTTTGTTTTTTAAATTTTTATTTATTTGCAAGGAGAGAGAGAGAGAGAGAGAGAGAGAGAGAGAGAGAGAGAGAGAGAGAGAGAGAGAGAGAATGGTTGGCCCAGGGCCTCTTGCCACTTCTAAGGAACTCCAGATGCATGCACCACTTTTTTGTGCATCTAGCTTTATGTAGGTAGTGGGGAATCAAACCCTGGTCATTAGACTGCAGGCAAGCACCTTAAAGGTTGAGGCATCTCTCCAACCTCTAGACATTATTTCTTATAATTTATTTTCACTCATCTCCATTTTGGGCCTTAGCCTTTATGACAACTAATCTTAATGGAACTGATCCTTTGAGGGGGTGGGAGATGTGGGTAGAGCCACTGTTATGCTGGAGCCAGGACTAAAATACAAGTTACAAGTGCATTGTGTGTCTACCGTTGCTACATTGACATTACTTACAATAGATTTCTGGACAATGCTTAGTTTTCCAGGTTTCAACAGGATGCGTAAAAGACCGAATTGGATTCGATGAAAAACAGTGTTTTCATATGGTCGCCTTGGTGATTGTCACAAAATGTATGTATTGTTGGCCAAACAGTTGTCTGTATATGGCTAATCTTTGACATTTAAAATCACGAGAAGTGCATTTTAACAAAGGAGAGAGCTGAGGCTCCACGAGGCTGAGAAGCTGCTCAATTCATTCAGAGCTAAGGGGAGCTAGGCTGGGAGCAGGGTGCTGAGGCTCTGAAACACAGCTCTATTTCTAGGCACCAGTCATGTGTCCACAGTGGTATAACTGACTGAAGTGCAGTCATACTATTCTGGCATAATCTTTGCTTTACGTAGGTGCAGATTCTTGTCTCTAAGAACAGGACACAAACCTACAAAGGACCATTTATTGAATGTCATTTATAAACCATGGATATTACAGGAAGCGAAGATAAGGGATATCAATCTATTCTTAAGGAGAGGAAGAAAGGTATCATTTCACAGCACCTGAGGAATAAGAGATTTAATGCAGAAGAAATAAATCAAGTTGGCTCCAATAGACATGTTGATGATTCCATATTAGGAAGAGACCTGCCATTTTTAGTGTGGTTATCATATAATCGTTAAAGGAAACTTGTGAAAGACTCTCCTGTTCACATGGTTTGCTTCCTACAGAATGTGTAATACTTCCATAACTGATCCTCATATTTATAAAGTAAAAAAAAAACAAACTGCCTTTATAGCATCAGAAATAGTGACAACATTCACTATATTGGAAACACCAAGTCTGCATTTAAAGATATTTACTCTCAATAATAAAAGCAATCCCAACAAAAATTTCTGCTAAAATAGGCAGATAAATGGGACATGCCACTAAGCATATCATACATACCCTGGACACCCAAATTAAGCGACAGAGGCAACTGCATTTATTTCAGACTGCAAAGGTCCAGTAAGCTCTGGAGGGAAAGGAGAGAGTTCAGATGATAGGAAAAGAATTCAGTGAAAGCAATTCATGCAGCACAGTTGGGGTCAAAATAAATAATATATTTATTATAATTAACAAGAACTAAGGCCTGTTAGGAGATATAATAACAGTTGTAAATTATGAAAGTAATAATAATAAAAAAGATGGTATCCATGGTAAGCTGTTTCACACAGTCTGTCCTTTGCTTGGTCTCAATATGGTGGTACTGAGTGAGAAGGTTTTTGGACAATTTGTTTAGGCATTAGCCAGCACGTCAAAGTATGAGAGAATCTGATCACGAATTCTGGAAGTAAAAATGACAATCTTTTAGTCAAATGACATTCTAACCGTCTGTATCAAAGAACTGTGTTTTGGGGTCTTGAGAGATGACCAAACAGAAGCACAAGGACCCGAGTTTAGATTCCCAGAACACATGTAAAATTCCAGGTATGGTCACACTGGAGAATGAGAGACAGCAGAACCTTTAGGACTTGCTGGCCAGCATGTTTGGCTAAATTAGTGAGAGCTCTGGGTTCTGTGAGTGGCCCATTCTCAAAGAGTAAAACAGAAAGCAACAAAGTAAGATACCTGACACTGGCCTCTCCATGCACATGAAGACATGTTCATACACACACACACACACACCACACACACACACGCAAAAGAAATATTTTCAATGAAGATCGATGGTATTCTGCGATTTCTTCAGCAACAGGATTTCGTCTCAGACCTGGGGAGGGTGTTCAAGAGCCTTGACAGAATTCTGTCTTGTTTTTGGAACCTCATGGATCACTTTGGTCAACAGCTCAGTGAGGGAAGGGACTGGTGACTGGAACCCGGGGCTTTCAGACTGCTTAGTTATTCACCGATTTAAACATTCTCCCCTGCTACTCATGACCCCTCTTGCCAGTTGACACCCACTATTTACTCTTTAGGTTGCAGTATGCTTGTGAGGATTTTATGTTTTTGAACCTACTTAGGATTGGCCTCCTGCTTAAGCCATTCCCCTCCCCCCTTCCCTTA
>PVHP010012368.1:0-42142 GCA_004024765.1 Zapus hudsonius
TGGAGGGGTCTTCTTATTGAAGAGTCTTTTTACTCAAGAAAGATCAATTTTTGATTCAGCATGAGAAAACAAACTTCTGTAGCAACAACCACCTAGCCAATTTATAAATGCACTCAGAAACAATCACAGTCCAATAATTCATCAGCAACAAATATAAACAGACTGAAAAACCCATGTAGATTGTGATAGGAAATTTAAATTTTTTAAAGTGTTGAAATAGTAAGTGAACAAGACTAAAGAAGGAGGCAGAGAAGGGGAGGAATTAGAAGAAAATATAAATTCAAATGGAGATATAAGAAGAATGAAGAAAAAATTTAGAGAGGGAAACAAAAGAAAAAAAAACAAGAGATTAGAACCCACGTAAAACAGCTGTGGCAGCATGTGCCTATAATTCAAATACTGAGAAAGTGAAGGCTCCCTGGTAAGCTCATCACGTTTAATTCTAGGTTGTGAAAGAACTTGTTAAAAAATAACAATAATAAGGTAAGTAGTGACTAAGAATCTTGATATTGATGTTGTCTGAACATGAGTACATTTATGTGTGTCCATATACATACACACAGGAAACCCACACATATCTAACACACATGCACAAAAAAAAGACAGATGGAAAAAATTCAATAATGAAAAAAATCACAAAAACAAAATTAGGTACATCTAAGAATGGTACTAAAAATAAAAATAAAAAGTACTTTTTAAGTAAACTAAAGTCAAAATACTAATATAAATGTAGAGGAGAGAAAGAGAAGAGACACAGAGGACAAAAACCTTGAAAGAGCTTAAGAAGAACTTTCTGAAAGATATTCCAATAAATTGGGAAATAATGCAAAGAATTAAAAATGGGCTAGCATGAAATAAAATCTTCTACACAACAAAGGGAATTATTACCTGAGAAGGGACAGAATATGGGACAATTCTTTGCTAGATGTATATCTGACAGACGACTTTTATCTAAAAAAGAAAGAGATGAAATTGTTTTATCTATAAACAGTTCAAAGCAACTATCATGAAAAGAAAGAACCCAATCAATAATGAGCAACAAACTCCTCACACCTTTTATCCCAGCACTGGGGAGAGAGGCAGAGGTTGGAGGATCACTGTGAGTTCAAGGACAGCCTGAGATACATAGTGAATTCCAGGTCAGCCAGGACAGGAGGGAGACCCTACCTCAAAACAACAACAGCAGCTAAAAAACAAGATAAATAGAAGTTATTAATAAACATATGAAAAACTGCTGAAAATCTCCAGTCATGTGAGAAAAGCCAAGTAAACCACATTGAGATCAAATTGCCACCCAGTGAAGAAGCCTACTGTTAAGAAAACAACAACCGATGATGCCTGGCATAGTGGATAGAGAAATATTTACACATGAGTGGCAGAAATGTGAATTGGGCCAGGCTACCATTTAAAAGCAATATGGAGGTTTCTCAAAATACTAAATTCAGGACTGTCATATGTCCCAGGTACACCCCTTGGGAGTATCTCCTCAGAGGACTCTAAATCCACACATTGCAGATAAATATTGCCACTCATGTTTATTGCAGCACTGTTCACAATAGACAAGTTATAGAATCAGCCTCCATGTCCACAACCAGGTGAATAGATAAAAATGCATATATATAATTAATGGAGTTTTATTCAGCTATAAAGAAGAATTAAGCTGTGTCATTTGCTGGGAAACGTATGCAGCTGGGTTTCAACATATGAAGTGGAATAAGTCAGAGGCATAAAGACAAAGACATCTTGTGCTTCAGGTGTTGTTCCAAGATTTGACATCAACATATGAAGATGTGTGCATGCATGTGTTTGTGTTCGTGCTCATACACAAGAGTTGTGCAACCTGAGAGTAGAATGGATACTGGGGGAGAGAAGGAAACCAGTGAAGGGAGAGAGAGGGAGACAAGGTAGCAGGCATGGAGGGTGAATATCAGCAAAGGACAGGAAATTCTTGAAAGAAATTTATTTGACAAAACCCACCACTATGAATACATACCAATGAAAAAATTGTAGTAACAAAACTGAGTGATGTTAAAACAAAGCATAAATAACAAAATGTGTTAGCAAGCTGTGTGGTGCATACCTTTAATGCCAGCACTCAGGAAGCTGAGAAAGGAAAATTGCCATGAGTTCCAGGTCAGCCTGGGCATAGAACAAGGCCTTGTCTGAAAAAAAAAAGATAAATACTTTAATTTAATTTAAAATTAGAGAAACATAGATGTATATTTCCAATACTTCTTTGTTACTAGAATCATTAGAACACTATTATTATTTTGATTTGGGGGGATGGAGGAAAATGGTATACATATATGAAGCTAAGGTTGACATATAAATAAGCTGCACATATTTAAAGTATACAATTTGAGAGCATTTTATGTCATTGAAATCACATCTACAAATCCTAAAGGATTCCTCAGGCCCTGTTACTAACTATTCTCACCTCTCCTGAACCTCTGTCTTCAGGTTATTGTCTGCTTTTTGTCACTGTAAATTGATTTGCATTTTTACAAGTTTCATATGGATTGAATAACTGTGTGTATTCTTTACTGTCTGGCTTGTTTTAGTTCACATCATTATCTTCAAATTTATTGATTTTGTTGCTTGAATCAATAGCTCATTTCTTTTTAGTTTGAAGTAATATTCCATCACATTGATATGCTACAATTTGATTACCTATTTAGCTAATGAAAAGATGAGGTCCATAATAAATCATATTACTTTGTCAATTAATATTTTTCCTTCCTCTTTGACCAAGGTAGAGTTCTGGACAAGATGAATAAGCCCTGAGCCTTTGTAGAATTTTGTTTATATTTTAAAATATATAAAGAAGTAAAGCCAATGTTCATATGAAGATTAGTGGGAAACTTTTCATGGTACCTTTATTAACATAAAGTTGTAATTAACGGTGTCCTTGAATAAGGAATGTAATGGCTGGATCATATTTTGGTTTTCATTTAAATATTTAAGGAACTAAGAGACAAATTCAAAAGTAATTGCACCATTTTATATCCCCACCAACAGTGATAAACATACCACCTCCAAATAATCCAAATAATATTCAAATAATCCTGGATGTCAATTTAGCAAATACAATATTACTTTAAACAGTAAACTAGATTTCTAAGTTATGTGAAAGGGGATCTTGGAAGCTGTTGATAACATCTAGGTGTGTTGGGTTCATTTTTTTCTGTCAATTAAAGAATTAAATTGAAATAAATTATTTAAAAAAATAAAAATTATTTCTAAGTAAAACGAGAAAAGAAAGCAGAGAGGAGAGAATACTCTAGAGGAGAGAATTCTAGATTCGGACAATCCACAGCCCAAGTGGAATTTGACATTTATCACGTGAGGGAAGCCCTCCCACCCAGAGTCCATGATTGGTCAGTTTAAATGAAGACAAAGGCATTGGTTGGTCCATGATGTACTGTGCATGTTCCAGGAATCCTTCACAACCAGCCAGTCCACAGGAAAATTCACTTATGCCTGGAATAAGATGGACATGTGATCACCCTCTTTGCCCTCTTAGGTTAGAATATAACCACCACCTACCAGGGGCCCTTCCCCCCTTTCTGCCTGCCTCTCAAAGGAAACTGTCTATCTCTTACAATGGATCAACTTCTGTCTTTCATCCATTCAATGTGCATATCAGAGAAACAAAAGAGAGAAAATAGTAACAGGACTATAAACTAAATATTGCAGAAACATATGTGAAAATGCAGTACTTTAGACCAATTATGAGGACAAGTTTAGGAACACTTTCTTAACTAGTAGCATATGTTTCTTCCTCTGTTAGAAACTAAACATGAGCAGCAACAAAGAGGTGTGGAAAAGACTTTCATTAAACTCCACGGTTCTGAGCTTCTGAACCCATGGCATTGAGAAGCTCTGCTAACCCCAGAGGTGAACTTCAGGTCTCTAGCTACACCACAGTTCTCCAATGTTCTGCTGAGTACCAAGGTATCTTGTCCCTCTGTGCTTACAGTCTTTCTTTCAAAAATCTCCATAGAGCTTTCAGCTCTCCAAACAAAACAAGGACACAATAGGAAGGTAGTATACATAGTCTTGGGACAAGAAAATTGGGGAAAAACAATTTATCCTGTCATACCCCAGGTCATTGGTAAGTCCTCTCAAGAAATAAAGATGATAATCTTGAGTCCACTTGTTGTGCCAGATTTCGGGATCCCCAAAGACCACTCAGGAGTTGGAGTGATGCAATTATATCAGGGTCTTTATTGCAGGCTTGAGCCATATCTTTCAATCTTCACCAACACAGCGGATCAGAGAGGAGAGCCCTGAGTCCAGAATGAGCAGGGTTTTAATAGAAATTACAGCAAGGATAGGCGGTTTCCAACTTGGCAATCACATGATTGGTTGACATTTAGCAATCGTTTAGCGAATATAAAAGATGTATTTTGGCTATATGCATTGAGCTGATACCACAACATCTTGACCTCACACAGTGCTGTGTAAGCTAAAGAAATGGGTACAAGACAAAATTCAAAACTGAGTACGTGACAATCGAGTAGTTTCAAAGTCTCCAAACAACATACATGAGTCAAAAGAACTTTTCAGAACACAAGCAATTTCCGAAAACATGCATATCAATTATTCCTGCACTTGGGTTGTCCTGTCCATTGCCCAGAGCGGCACTCTAACCAGTATAAACTATTCTCTGCCTTATATTCAAGGACTCCTTTCAGCAAGCTTTATTTTAAAATGGATGTACTTATGCTAAGAACATATTATATTTTATTGGGGTCTCACACACTCACAAAATGTCTGCTTTTACATCACACCTGCATTTATAAATACATTTTAAAATAGGTTGTTTATGACTAGAGAAATGCTTCTCAGCTGTTAAGGCACTTGCTTGCAAAGCCTAACAACATGGGTTCCTTCTCCAGTGCCCACATAAAGCCAGATGCATAAAGTGGCTCATGTATCTGGAGTTCATTTTTGCAGCTAGAGGTCCTGGCACACACATTCATAATTCTCTCTCCCTCTCCTTCTCTCTCTCTCAATCTCTCTTTTTCTCTCTCTGTTTGCAACTAAATAAATTTTTAAATATACTTTAATATTTCTGCCTCACTGTTTAACCACTGAGTCATTTCAATTTTTCAATGGCTGAGTCAATTCCCCAGCCCTGACGTGTTGATTTAGTTGAGTGGAGTGTCAACTTTAGTTCAGGAAGTGATAAAGTACAAGAAAGCCTTAGGTATTGTCATCACCATCACCACCATTATTGACTATTATATACATGGGGAAAATCCCTCACTGTCATCATTTCCCAATAATTCATTTTCCTTCTAAGCAAAGAAGCTCTTAGAATTAAGGAGGAACACAAATAATTTAAGGACTTTGACAAAAAATAATCCATAATAAATTTTATTTTGTAATTAAACTGCTTCCCTGAAAGAAAATATGTATAATAATTTTCCCCAAGATAAGGTAACACATTCTAAATGTCACATTAGTATGGGATATCACCAAGATAGGATTCAAATATCTTGTTCCATTAAAATTATAAAAAAGTTACCATTAAATGTTTATAATACCTTAAATATTCCATTGAAATTAAAGAGAAAAAGTTCAAAGCTTTAATACAATTATTTTTGGTGATCACAATATAATGAATTTTAATTATTCTGTGACTCAGTGTGTTTCCCATAATATTTTATTGTGGATATAAGCTTTCTATATTTTATGATATTCACTTGTCATTAAAATCAACAAAAAAACTTTCAAAAATAAAAAAAAAGCTGAACATAAAAAATTGCAAGGCTAGTGTCTGAAAGAAAGAAGAAACTGGCTGGTCATGGTGGCCCATTCCTTTAATCCCAGCACTCAGAAGGCAGAGGTAGGAGGATCTATGAATTCAAGGCCACCCTGAGACTACAGAGTGAATTCCAGGTCAGCCTGGGCTAGAGCGAGACCCTACCTCAAAAAACAAACAAACAAACAAAAAACAGAAAGAAAGAAGAACCTGAAGCAGCTAGTCAAGGATATCCCACATTTGCACAGAGGACACTTGATACCATGGGAAAGTGACTTTTCCCCTATTAATTTCATCAGCACTTTATATGGACTTTTGTCATGTTTATCATTTTGATAACAATTAGTTCAAAATTACCACTTGAAGATTTTTTTTTTCTGGACTGATTTTCATTCTGGTATCTGTAGTGCATCCTCACCTTTTGTATACAATAGTCACATTTCACAGAACGTGAACAGCTATGTGCTTAGTAAACACATACATTTTGAGTGTATTTAATTTTTAATTATTTATTTATTCATTCATTTATTTTTGAGCTAGGATCTAGCTCTAGCCCAGGCAGATCTGGAATTCACTATGTTGTCTCAGGGTGACCTTGAACTCACAGGGATCCTCCTTTCTCTGCCTCCCAAATGCTGGGTTTAAAGGCATGGTCCACTATGCTCAGCCCTTATGGTTTTGTTGTTGTTGTTGTTTAATAAAATCTTGTAGTGTATATTGCCTGAATAAAATCTTATTTTGGCAACATTTAGATGGAAAATAATTTAAAGGCAATCCAGTCTGTTTTGTGAGGCTTTGGTTCAGCTCCCAAATCTCAATTGCTTGACATGGCCTCCAAGGAAAATGTTCAAAAGTTACCTTCTTCAATGGCATATCTATTTTTAGTGGTGGAGCCATTCTTAGCTGTGTCTGCATGCTTGCTGGAAAGAAATCCTAACATTTTCCTGTATCCCCTTCCTATACGTGTAACAGCATCTCTATTTTTGCACACATCCATCCATATTAAAGTCTTATCAACAACTGTCCAATTGATGCTATCTCTGAGTCATCAAAGATTCTCCAAGAGGGCACAGCAGTGTCTCTAGCCAAAAGCAAGCCAGGTCACTCTGTCTCTTCTGTTCATTCAATGTCATTAACCATCCTCCTCCCCATGTGTGTCTCATCTTTCTTTCCACACAGGTGCAATGTCATCCTTAAAGAGTGGGTAGTCACAATCAGGCACTAAATTACTAGAAAAAACTGGATATAGATGAAATATCCCCAAAGTCTTCACTTTCATTGGAAGGCTGTCTTGCCAAGTTTTACTTTTATTATTTGTAAAGAAAAGCCAGAATGCCCATCTGTTCTGAACAGGATGTTTAATAGTCCTTGGCAAGCAATCTGCTGATTAGACTCTGTTTTGTCTACTCATTGGTAGGTGGAGAATTAGGAGTAGGGGATGGTGTCTTCAGACTCATGGTGCTAAGGTCAGTACTAAATCAGTTCTGGTCTCTAGGATCCACACCCTGAATCTATCTTTTCTTTAGTCACCATCTGAACTCAGTCTGGTCCCACAGGAAATTGGAATTTGTAAGTAAAAAGAACTGAAAGCAAACACTAAGATATATAAAGTTGGGAGGACCCATGAGGGACAAAGAATTGTGCTTCCAGAACAACTATATGCATACTTTAAATTCAGCACAGCTCAACAGTACTATGCAAGCTTGCTTTGGTACTCACCCATGCTCTTAGTCCTTGAAAGGTAAAAGGAGTTCCCAATAAGAATAATCAATGCAATAGCAAATTGAACCCTCAAGTTATTTTGTAGACAGCCCCATATTGCTGAGACAAACTTCCAAGCACACACAATTTATGGGAGTAAGGGGTTAATTTCAGTTTACCAATCCAGGGGACACTGAATCAATTGTGGAAGAAGCGGTTTACTTCCATACAACCAAGCAGAGAGAAACAACTACAGTGGGCAAACACCAACACCAGCAAACGTGAACCACCAGAGCTCAAATTGTCTCTCCAAACATTTCTGCTGGAATTTAGATTTGCTCCCAATGAAACCTCCTCCAGCAGGTTGCTGGAGACTTAAACAGGAAGCTTAACCTTAATCAAAAGTACCTGAGCTATGGGGGATATACATTAGCCTTCAACCAACCACAACTTAGGCTTTACTGTTTAACCCTAAGCTGTTTGAACTAACTACATTGTAGAAAACTGTAGAGGACTTTTATGGCATTTTACATGCCATGCAAAGGCTTCCTCCCCATCCCCCACTGTGGATGCTGTGATGGTTAGGTTTTGTTGTCAACTTGATCTTTTTAATTATCTTGGGTGGGTCTCTGAGGATGTTTATAGGAAGGCAGCCTCTCAGTAAGGGGCAGGATGTAAAGAAGCTCAAAGAAGCTTGAAGTAAACATCCTTGGTCCTTTGTGGGCAGTACAGGAAGGAAATTCCAGAGACTCGGGAAGCCATTAAGTCTGGAGACTTAGGGTTATAAGACCCCCACCTTAAGCCTATATAAAGGAGAAGAAATTCTCCTTGACCCTGCCTGTTCCCTGTTCTCTGTGTGTGTTGTAGGTGATGGGTTTTTCTCTCTACTCCGACCTGTGAAAGAGGGCCAGCCTCTTTCGCTGTTACAGAACTTCCCCTCCATCTGTAGTTACAATAAATGATTTCCTCCCCCAAATTGTGCCTGGTTTGAAAATTCATCTCTGTAGCTGACTACAACAGATGCATATAAATGCAGCTAGCCCAGTGCTGAAAATTTTTCAAAGATCACAAAATTAGATATATGCAAAGCTGTAGGACTAGGGTATCATCATGATATTAGAGGTGACTTCTTCTTAGGAAACCTTGCAGGATGAACTTGTAATGTTCATTTCAACTTTATCATTCCTTTCTCAAAAGATTATCACTACAAAAGTGTACATAGTAGGTAATCCCCACACTACAGAAGCCCAGTTACCATTCAATGGCCTAATGGGGATGACTGTTTAATTATAGCATAGTAAGCCAATCAGCTATAGCTAAGCCAAACAGCCTCAGCTATTAAGCAGAATTATTTATCTTGATTAATTCCTGAATCATGATTGACACTTGGTGCAGGTAAGCCAGACAGTCTTGGATGGAGGATGCAATTTAGTAGGCTTGGTATTTAACATCACATGTGTGAGGTCCTGGGTTCAATCCTCAGAACTGAGAGATAAACAGAAAAAGGAAAGTGTAATAATGTTATCCTATTTCATCTCTATAATTCTAATTTTTTTCCACATCTACCAATGACTTAACCATCCCTATATTCAGTCTTTAAAGCTTTTGCTCTTCATTGCCACATTTTCAAATCATTCAGTCTTTGCCTCTCTTCTTGACTAATAGGTTTTTTGTTTGTTTGTTTTAGAGGTTCAAATGTTTGTCCACTTCTGTCCATAAGAATCCCTCAATGTTTTTAGCTAGACATGGTGGCAGATACATATAATCCCAACACCCAGGATCCAGAGTTCAAGGCCAAACTAGGCCTTCTGTCCAAATCAACAACAACAAAAATTCTTAACATAGATTTCAAGTACTCAGTCAAACCACTCCAACCTATACCTCAAATCCACACTCTAGTTAACTTGAGCCATCATGATTCTCCTTACATGCTCTAAAAAGGCTGTCACAAGAGTGAAGAGCCTTTGAGCTTAGATTCTGATGTGATCATACGAAAATAACTTTGGTCCTCCAAGGCCCTAGTTTTTAATTTGTAACATTAATTAATTACCCATGAGGCTGGGAAACATAGTAGAAGGTAACACCAGCTAAGGAAGTGCAAAAGCAGAAGTAAGGCAAGGACTTGGCAGTTTCTTCCCTAATGATGTAAAAAAAGGCAGGGAGGAAGAAGAAAGGAGGGAAGGAATGCCATAGATGGAAAAGATGTTCTTTCAAAGAACGTCTTTATGGATATTGGTGACACTCTCCAGTCTGGAGGGAGAGAACTAGTTTTCTTGAAGTCAGCCCTTAGGATGGCACATACCCAAGCTTACTAAAGCTTTGGGGTTGATAAGCCTATTTGCATTCGAGGGAAAAATATCTCCTGTTGATTATGCAGGGGCTACTGAGAAGAAACAGATTTCTAGAAATGCAGCCAATGAGGTCTTATATTTGAGGCAGAAAGACTTTGCTTTAAGTATTTTGATTTTAAAATTAACCTTGCCAATACTCCATAAAATAGTGCATCATTTAAGGATGTGTCTGGTCTCATATGGAATCGTGATACATAAAGGAAGCAAACCCCCAAAATGCAGGATGTGAAGCACAAGCATGAGAATTAGCATACAGCAAATCTAAGCACAGAGCTCTTAATTATACCCTGTGGTTGGTCTGATCATCAGTAGTAAAACAGTACCACCACCATTATAGGTATTACTTAAAATTGTATCTGCTGCAACAGCATGTGTATGCAGTTAAATGCTTTAACATAGTCGGTTATACAGTCGTGTTCTCCTAAATAGTGTTTTATGTAACAATCCCTTTATATTTTTAAGAAAAATGGAAAGTAGCAAACTCATATCTTCATTCTAACCTTGTCATATCTGGATAAAACAACTTCCTGCACCTTTACCCCAATCACATGTTAGGATCTTTAAAAGCAGATGCTAAATTAGGGCTTAGGGTACAAGATGTCTTAAATATCAACACCTGTGAAGGAAGGGGGAGGAAGCAAGGTTTGGTGGAAGAAAAATTGAACTGAGATGTTTATGAGGTGAAACCTGGCCAATCTGGCAGGGAGTTCTGTGGAAAGTGGTGCTCTGAATTTTGTCTGACTGGGCCACATGGCTGGGCCATTTTATCCCTGACATGTGTGGGAAGCCAGGAAGGGCAGAACCTTGGGGAGGCAGAGATCACTGGAAAAGGAGAAACTAAAGGTGTTGACAGCTGGCCTTTTACAGCAAAACTGTTCTTGAAGGACTTTGTAGAAACTACAAAGAGCCACAGTAGAGGCCAAGTTAAAAAAAAACAAAAACCTATAATATTTATCCCATGCTCATTTTAATGTTAGCATTTTGCATTTTTAAAAAAAATTTGGCATTATATTTGGGTCTAAAAATATTCTACAAAAGTAATTGGTCCCTGAGGGATTTTGGAAGAACACCCTTTAAATTTCACAACCATATTTTTTTACTATATTTTTGCCATAGCCTTTGAATAAAGCACAGGAAAGACCTGTCCATCATTCTATGTCCTATACCTTACAGAAGCTTACATTCCAGCAGAGGTATAAAATAGAACATTATAACCAAGAACATATGAAACAGAAAACACAAATGGCCTTTATACTCAATTTCTATCAGCTGTGTAGAATAAATCATTTCACTCCCTATGAAGAGTTCATAACACAGCTATACTCCTGGTAGTCACAGCACTTGAGGTAATTTAAAAGTATTGGGTGCCATATGGCTTAAAGAATGTTAGGGGTCTCTTTGATCAACAGCTCAGTGTGAGAATTACTGTAATAGAAGTGTATAGGCCAGAGTCACTTTTCTTGGGACAACCCAATTCCACCAAACAGGACCTGAGATGATGGCTGACAGCCAGGCAGGAGATGAACCACTCCTAACTCATCATCTAGAGCCCAAAGGAAACCTTTGAGTAAGTAGCGAGATGAGCAACAGAACTACCTCCACAGCAAGTCAGATAGTTTATGAAAGGTTGATGGAGACAGACACTCAGGATACCCAACACAGATCAAAGCATAATTCCAGAGATTCTTAAGATCTCAACAGTAAACCAAACTTAAAACTCATCCACCATGATTCAGGGAAATTTGTGGAAGAAGGGGTAGAAAGATTGTAAGAGCCATGGTGGGAAAGAATATCCAGAATCATTACCTTCCTTAAACATAACAACAACAACACACACATATGTGCACACACATACAAAAATTTACAAAAACTGGCTACTGCTTGTACAATACATTAACCCGCATCCCATGGACCATTCCAGCAATCCCACTGAGGAGGGCCCTCAGTGGTTTGGGGACTGGGAGGAGGGAATTGGATATACTGTCACAAAACTTGTTCATACAATGTATCTAATTATTAACAATAAATAATTTTAAAACTAATTAGAACATCAAAAATATTAGGGGGGTTTATTGGCCATAAAGCATCTACCATAGTAAGTGAGAATCAGGGAAAGTGCTGAGTGAGCCTACTGAAAAAAAAATGCCCCCAAAGATTTAGAAATACCAGTATTAGAATAGTCTCCATGTGATTTCAAAACTCATTCCATCCAGCATCAAAGCAACTCAAAAATGAAGTTTTCCAGCACCATTTTTTTCAAGAGACTTTTCTCTCTTGCTATAACATGGTGTATAAAACCACAGGAAATCTACCATTCTATTCTAAAGCATATGTGCCATAGAGCGCTGTGCTTTGAGCATAACTGGCATTACATTACCGTCCTTAGAGCATCTGTGACAACCCAAGGGTGACCTGCAAGAATGGGCTCAGTATTCCTTCCTAGGGTGGTGTGTGGAGGGTCATTAGACTCTCACCTGAGCTCTTAGCTGCTCTCTCTCTCTGCCATATGCATGCTCTCAGGAGGAGCTGGAGTCCATAGTATGTGGAAGGCTGAGTGAAGGGGGGACTATCTAAGCAGCTATGTGGAGGTCCTTATCCATCCTGGGTGAGATTTCCAGTGATGCAATCACTTTGGGGTCACCCATCCTCTTGTAAGTCCTCAGCCATGTTCTGTAAGGAAGCCCACTAAACTCAGTGTTTCATCAAGTTGAACTTTGGTAGAATTGCACTCTGGTCTGTTGTTGGTTACCTATCTCGGGGAGAAGATTTGTGCTAATGCTTCCCCGGAAGCAATGTTATATTCATGCAACAATATAATGTTTATTTTTCCTATAAGAATACACCTCCAAGCCCAGTTTTATTTATAAAGGTTAGCAACCTTAGTCTCAAATAAAGATCAGCTAAAAAACTAGAATCTGAAAGAATATAACCTAAACTAAGAAAAATCTTAAATATATGAAAAGAAAAAGAAAACATCAAGGGACACTTTCTGCCTTAGAGAAATGGGGAAAGAAGGGGTTCTATTGAGCCTGAAAAACACAGAGTAAGGCAGTATTTCCCATCTACTCTCTCCAGGCCCAAGGAGAGAGGTGTGCAGAAGATACTGAGGGTCATGTGGACAGAGGTGATGGTGGACATTGATGCCAGGCAGATGCAGAGGGAGAGCTTCTTTGTTTCAATGAAATAAATAGCTCGTCCAGGTTTAATACTGAAATTCTCACTCTCTGGGAGATCCTTCAGCCTCAAGTCAGTTGCTCTTATTTCCCAAGTTGAACTCAGTTTATGTAGAAAGGATCCCAGTACCGTTTGATCCTATGTGAGTCTGCTGTACAAATTTTAGATGATTTAATTTTCATGTATGGATGTAAACCAGAATGTAATCTAGAATGAGTAAAGCTTCTCAGAGATCACAGAGCAGAAATCAAACACGAAATGTGGCCAATGACAGGTGGAAGTTACAGCAGTAAGATAAAGAGCAGTAACAAACTCTAAGACAGGAAACTACAAGAGAAGTAACAAATGGACTAAATATTGGTTGCTGTTAAAATATCCCTAATTTTAAGATATAAAGGAGATTTTATGACAATAAAGATGCCTATATAAATACCTAGAGTTAAAATGCAATGATGCTTGTGATTGATTTTGTTTAAATATAGTAATTAAGAGAAAAGAAAGATGATTGGGTCTGATGACAAAAATTAATAAATGAATGTAATTGAAATTATAAACTGAAGTTATGTTTCTTCCACCTTTTTAATTGTTCAAGTTCTGTTTACAAAGATGAATAATAAGAATTTTTGACATCACTTGCCTATTTGTGTGTGTGTTTTGTCACCACAAAACATGTGAGGGCTCTTTTTAAAAATTTGGTGTGAGTTATAATATCAGCAACTCATTTAGTGCTTAATAACTTCCTAGGGAGTAATATTGAGATTTCATCTCACTGCTTTCAGAATGGCTATCATTAAGAAATCAAATGAGCCGGGCGTGGTGGCACACACCTTTAATCCCAGCACTTGGGAGGCAGAGGTAGGAGGATCGCCTTGAGTTCAAGGCCACCCTGAGACTACAGAGTGAATTCCAGGTCAGCCTGGACTAGAGCGAGACCCTACCTCGAAAAACCAAAAAAAAAAAAAAAAAAAAAAGAAAGAAAGAAAGAAATCAAATGGCAATAAATGTTGGTGAGGTTGTGGAGAAAGGAACACTCCTTCATTGCTGGTGGGAATGTAAGCTGGTACAAACATTGTCAAAGTTAGTATGAAGGTTCCTAAGATGGTTAAATATAGATTTACCATATGATTCAGCTCAACCACTCCTTGCCATATACCCCATGGACTATATAATTACTATAGAAACATTTGCTCATCCATGAGAAAAAATAATTCATTGACATGAAAGTTAGAGGTAACATCTTTTGGGTATAGGGTGGGTTCTGAAACTTACAAGATTAATCATTTAAAAATGAAGATCTGTACATTCTGTCAAATGATTCATTGTTACCACTGAAGTCTTAGGCTTTCTGAGATTGTGGCTTCTTTTAAATAGGAGAAGCCTCCTCTTTGTGACATTCATTGTACACCATCCATGCCCATCTGCATGCTCACAAGTACCTCAGAAGTAAGAATGGCCTTAGGATTTCTACCTCCATGAGTTTAAAGTTAAATCCAATTTGATTATCTCTGACTAAACAAATTGAATTTTGTTAATTTGTAAGATGGTGTGTGATCTGGACAACACAGAGTTTAAAACAGTAGGGTGTTAAAAGTAATAATTGTATTATCATTTATGTTAGTCATGTTTTTGACACTGTGAGAAATATCTCAAAGAAATAATGTAAAAGGCAAGATGTTTTTGCTCACAGTTTCACAGGTCCAAGGTCACCTGGATCCATTGAGTTTAAGGTGAGACAAGAGATCCTGTAGAAAGAACCTGGGGCAGAAGGTTCCACACACACGGGGCCTATTTCATGGTGGTCAGAGGAGAGAGAAAGATTATAGCCCAGCAGGGACACACTCAATGACCTGTTTCCTCCAACTAGGCACTATCTGTAAAAGTTTTCATCACTTCCCAGTCGTTCCATTAAATTATGGATCAGATTAAACCATGTTTAAGATCATGATCAAATCCTCTTGAAATGACTGGATTTACCAGCTGAAATAGAAGCATTCAATACTTGAGCATTTTGGGAACACACTTCATACCCAAGCCATAGCATTATTATAATTATTAATACTCATTATCAATTTACCCCCTTAGTTCATTTTAGTTCTCTCTATATTTGACTTCTGGGTCCTTCATGATTTCCTGCACACAATATGGAGTGCATTTCCATTTCCATTTGTGCTACCATCACACTCTCATTGATTTTCACCTACTGTTTCTGAATTATTCCAAGTATATTTGGCATTGGATTAATCTTCTGCTCAGCTTCATGCCATTGCTATTCATAGAAGAGAATAGAAATTAGTTCAGTGCTGATGGGCTTGAACTAAGCTACCTCAGTTCAAATCCTGACCCTACTATTTCATCCAGTCTTAAACAAAGTCTTTAACCTCATCTGCAGTGTGGCTCTAATATTGTATAACTCATGATTTTACTAGCAGATAATGTAGTTTATGCACTTATGATTGTGTCTGGTACAGCATAAGGAATTTAAGCAGTTTTCAAAAATAGAATTAGTGGTTAGAAGGAAGTATGATATAAAACACATCAACTAATATTGGATATTTATGTATTTATGAACTATTTAAAAGTTCTGCTGGAATAAAAATCTTTGTAAATAGAATTAGATGTCTAACAGATATTTTATACCTCGTAGATAGATTATGTCAATTTACATAACTGCTAGCAAATCAAAAAATGTGCATTTTAAAAACATTTGCCACCTGAGAATTATAACTTTATTATTTGCAAACTGATAGCAAATATTCCATTGCCTATGTTTAAATTTCCTAAATTCAGATTGGTATATATTGAAAAATCTAAATTCAAGTTATAAAATCCCAATTTCTCATGATAAATGAGAAAGCAATGTCCAGAAAAGTGAAGTAAATTTCCAAATGACCTATTCACCAAACTCCAGTTTCCCTCTTCAGTCACGCCGTGCTGCTGCTATTGTATTTGTGTTTAACAGTTTCACATCCCTTACTTTGGGATGAGCATTTCCTGAGGAGAGACTATATATCCGCTGGTGCCTCCATGGTGCTTTCCACAGAGTATCAAGTCACTATGCCTCAGATGATGAGTCACATGCTAAACATATATCAAAAAAATAAAATATTTAGATTTTTTTTTTTGGTTTTCCGAGGTAGGGTGTCACTCTAGCCCAGGCTGACCTGGAATTCATTCTGTAGTCTCAGGGTGGCCTTGAACTCATGGCGATCCTTCTACCTCTGCCTCCCGAGTGCTGGGATTAAAGGCGTGCACCACCACACCTGGCAAATATTTAGAAATATTGAACAAGCCATTTTAAAAGTATAATATGCTTGTCACTCTAGGTCAGGCTAATTTGCAGAAGTGAAAGATCATTTACTATTGAAAAATAAAAATACAAAATACTAATCCAGGTCCTGGAGGAGAAACAGGCCTGAGGCAAGTGAACTAGGCAGAAGTCAGATCAGTGAAAAGTGTGTTCCACTAAGTAGCTCAGAATATACATTCATTGACACTGGGAAGCTCATAAAGAATTACAGGACAAGAAAGGAATATTCATAGTTACATTCATTACAATCATGCTTTAGTCAAGTCAAGGAAATATTAGAGGTAAGGGACACGAGAGGCTGAGCGATATATAAAGGGAAAAGTGTGTGAGTTCATGAAGACAGGATGAAAGAAGGAAAAAAAGAAGATGTGGGAATGAGAGGAAGTGAGAGACCAGAGGAGAGGGCAGTTGATCCTAGAATAAAATCCTAGATTTTTAAAAATATTTTATTTTATATTTTATTTATTAATTTTCAAGCAGGTACAGAGAGAGAGAGAGAGAGAGAGAGAGAGAGAGAGAGAGAGAGAGAGAGAGAGAGAGAGAGCAAGAGAGAGAGTGAGCAAGCATGCACCAGGGCCACCACCTTGTGGATCTGGCTTATGGGGAATTGAACCCTGGGCCTTAGGCACTGGAGGCAAGTGCCTTAACCGCTTAGCCATCTCTCCAGCCCAAGATCCGAGACTTTAACAGGGACCGGGGCATTTCAAGTAAGATATTAAGAGTCACCAACTTGTTCAGGTCTCTTTTGTAGCAATTATCAAATCTTCTGGGGTCACTTCTTTTCAAGCCTGTCTTCCCTGTTAGACAGCAAGATGTTTGAAGGTGCTGTTTCTGTGAGTTGTTAAGAGTGTTTGCAACACGAGAAGATTGTGATAAATAAATTGATGCATACATGGAGTAATTTCACATGGAAACACCTTAGCCATGAACTTTTATACATAAGGCCATGTAGAAGTGTGTTCACGTAGCACAGTGGGATGTATAACTGCATAAGCATTCATAAGGGACACGTTAGGCTGGTTTGCAACAGCAAGACTCTTCCCACTCTCTCTTCATGAATCACCAAAATAAATATTCAGGAAACAAAAGAAAATGGAAGCAGTGATGGCTCTTCATGACTCATTTTAAGTACCTGTCTCCTACCATTTTTGTTATAATATATTAAAGATAAGATTATCAGAGGTTGGACTTTTCAAAGTATGACTTCAGTCACTTTCACAGAATTAAGCCAAGTAAAGCACAAGGATGGTGGATTTGATTTTTCATTTCAGCTTCTTTTGGGCTCATGTAGATGAGATATTTCAACAAATATTTTCTTTAGAACTAGAGATGACACTCAGCCGGAGGCTTTCTTAAGTTATTCTATAGCTCAGGCTATAGATAAGCTATGAAAATGAAAATGTTAAATTTTAATTGTTCTGAATATATTCATCTAATCTCTTCAGCATATCTGAATTCATAAAAAGAGACAAACACAGTATATATATATATATATATATATATATATATATATATATATATATATATATATTACTTGTAATCATATATCATATCACATATATGATTACAAGTAATGCACGTTTAGAACAATGAGGATTTATAGCAATAGTATTTTGTTTTGTTTCAAAGAAGGCTATAGGAAATCCACATGGCTTCCCTGGGCACACTAGCAGATGCTGACAGACACAGTACCTTTCATTTCTTCTTTTTTAATTAGCACACAATGAATATTAAAGCAAATGTTATTTCACACTTCCTTTTCCCCTTCTGTATCACAGAGATAATAAAATCTCCAGTAAAATTTCCAGGAGAACCTGTTGAGATGATTCATATTGACCATTAACCTGACAAGATCTAGGTTCACCATGAGCTATTAAGCTGAGGTGGAAAGACCTGTCTTAACTTACCTTAACTATGGGTAGGGTTCTGAACTTTGGATGTAACATGGGGAGAAGTGGCGGAGCACCAGCATTCATGACTCTGCTTCCTCACTGTGGCCTGAATGTGACCAGCCGCCTCAAGCTCCTGCTGGCATGCCCTCCCCGCTATGATGGTCTGGAACCTGGAACTGTAAGCTAACATAAGCCCTTCCTGCTTTAAGCTGATTTTTGTTGGTATCCTTTCCGAGCAGCAAGAAGGTGAGCAATACACTTGCTGAGTGTTAAGTCACTGATCCTTGCTTCTCTGGGCTGGGGAATTGGAGTAGAATCCCTACAACTAACATTATTTTAAGTACTAAAGCTGAAAATGCTGAGCCACTGACCAGGGTGAGAACCAGTGCTTCACAGCACAGATTGAAAAGGGAGACTGACTTTCCCCAAAAATCTGTGTATCCATATACTTCTCAAGAGAGGCTGGGTAAAGTTGAAGCAGCAAACAGCTGCCAAATAAAGGTGGCTTAAAAGAACAGAGATGTATCTCTCAACTCATGTTTCATACAAATTCAGGCATGGGCTATGTTCGAACATGTCCTCAGTGTGTGTCTAGGCATGCACAGTTGTTATCTAGAATGTTGCTGGGAAAAGCAGCAAAGGAAAGATGATACTCTCAGAAACCACATGTATCATTTTCAAATTTCATGGATGTGGCTAGTGACTTTTCAGACTCAATTTCTGGGGAGAGAGGTAAGAAGAGATCAATGAATATAGTACTGTGCTTGGAAAGAGGGCTCAATGAGCCACCACAGATACCGTCTGAATATTATATAATAGAAAAACATTAGACCAGAGTTTCCTGGAAAGAAAGAGACTTATTGGGAATATCCCTCACTGCACCCCACGCTCTTCAACATACACTGTCATTCTGACTAGAATTTTTCTTTTATTTTTTGAGGATGTAGTAGTCATTTTGAGAAGAAACGGGTCAGTGGCTCCTTTGGTTACTGGCCAAATCAGACTCATCAGCTACTTTTTGAATGAAGTTTTACTGGAACACAGTCATGTGCATTCATTTCTGTCTTCCTCTTTGCTGCTTTAACACTGAGGGCAGAGTTAATTAGCAACCTTACGGCACAAGAGGCCTAGAATATATCCTCTAGTCTTCCAGGAAAATGTCTTCTCCTATAGTGAAGAACATGGAACAGGCAGATAAAGGGAATTTGGAACTTTAATAATAATGATGTCCTTAATCACCTGCATACTGTGAAGGGCCATTTATAGATTTTTTTCCAAGGATGCAAATATTAAGCCTATCTGTCTTGTCAGGCAAACAGAGTTTGTTACTAACAGCTGAATGATGCTTAGCTGATATATCTTGCTACAAATATCCCATTCCAGAATATCAGGCATTATCCACATAGTAGAACAGACCCAGAAGTGAAATCTGAGCTCATTAACCTGCCTGCTTGGAACAGACAGAAATCTCCCAGTTCTGAAAACCATTTAATTGTATTGAATTGTTGTTTTTTATTTTGATTATCAAAAATCGTAAGAAATACAGCACTGTGTTGAAGAAGTCATAAACAAGAGCAATGAAAGGATAAATATAGTCACATGACCAGAAGAATGATCAATATGTAAAAAGTTGGAAAAACAAAAATAGTATTGATTCATAGACATAAATATATCAGACCATTTCTATTTTAAATTATGACCTAAGTCATTGGAACAAATGTAATTAAACAATGATGAAGGGTGTATGTTGGAGTACATGATCTGGGAAATTTACTAAAGGAAAAGAGAGCACATTTGGACTGAATTTCTTTTGTGCCAGAGTTTTTCACATTTGGACTAGATTTCCTTTGTGCCAGCATTTTTCACAGAGAATGATTATTTAAGTCAAAAAGCAATGATAGCACAAGAAAAATAGAGATGTATGTTGCCATAGAATCCAGGAAAAAGAATGTTGTGAAGGCTTGATCAGTCCTTGCACATTGTCTCCAAAGAGAAGGGAGAAAAGGGGAGAGAGGAAGAGATAGAGGAATAGAGAGGGAGAGAGAGAGAGAGAGAGAGAGAGAGAGAGAGAGAGAGAGAGAGAGAGAGAGAGAGAGAGAGAGAGAGAGAGAGAGAGAGAGAGAAACCTAGGGAGATGCTTCAGTGTGTAAAGTGCTTGCTGTACAAGCCCGATAACCTAAAGTTGAATCCCTAGAACACACAAATCTGGGCACTAACACATGCATCTCAAATCCCAGTGTGCCTACAGAAAGCATGGATGTAGAGACTGTAGCATTTTGAAAGCTCATAGATCTGCTAGCCTGGCAAACCCAGCTGAAAGCAATGAGAGACCCTGCCTCAAACCAAGGTGGGAAGGAAGAAATGACACTCAAGGCTTTCCACCTACCTCCACTGGCATGCCTGTGTTCACACACACAAACATCATACACTCAGAGACAGGCACACAGAGGAAAAATAGGTGCAGAGAATAAAGCTAGAATATTCATATTTTCTCTAATAAACCATGTAAAACTGACAAAAAATATACATAGGCCCATGTTGTTATCAGTTTTTTAAATTAAAATTCTCTAAAGGATACTTTACTTAATAACCTGGAAAATATACTTATTTCCTTTTCAGCTCAATTTTTCTCACTCATGAATAGGATTGACACACAACAACTCACATTACCTTTGTATATTTTCAATTTAACAAACCAAATAAAATACAGAGAATTTACTTGATGCATATGAACATTTAGTACATGTCAGCTATAATCATTTCATGTTATTATTCTCATTAGTATTTGAACATGTTTCTTTCTTTGTTCCATTGCTCCCTCGGGAATTTTAATTTTCTGTAGGGTACAGGTATATTCCCTGGATATATCAAGTATATCTTTCATCTTCTATAGAAATGGGTCTTTGTTCATCCCAAGTGAGCATTGATTTTATTTTTATACGTGTAATGATGATTCATATTCTTGTGTTTATTCTTCGATTCCCTGTCTTTTTTTCATTCTTTCCACCTCTATTTTTATCCAAGTGTTATTTCCCCTTAGGGTCTTCAGGTCTATTTTTCTTAAAGCCATGTCTTCTTTAATTCTAACGGATATGTTAAAATAGACTTGCATTGTGTCTCTTCAGAATTTACCCTATTCCTTTGAGCTATCCTGGATACTGATTTGATGTATTTTCTTATTCTCTAGAATTTTCACTTAACAATTCAATTATAAATAACATTTTTTAAACTCTTCTTCCAACAAAATAGCAGATCTTGTCTCCAGATGGCCCCAGGGACTTTGTGCCCACACTGCAATGCTGGATTCCTGCACAGATCTTCGCCTGTAGAGGTGAATGTGTGCTCTGCCTGGGATGGACGCCCAGCTGACTCTCACTCAGTGGGTGAATCACCTCACCCTTCGAGGTGGCCTCTTCCTTTGCCTTCTCTGTCTAGTTCTCCATTCCTCTGAACTGATGGGACACATGGAAAGCTCAGTTGCTATTTGTAGACTGCCATGTCTATTGATTTCATGGGTGCATTTCCAGTGAGCGTTATGAATTTACGTTATCACAAATGACTTCCAGACTCCAATGATGATCAGACAGACTAAAGACACAAAACTACCCTCTCTTGCCTATATAAAATAGAATTATGACAATAATCTCTACCCATCAGACCAGAAAGCCAATATACTATACAAAGCACTAGCTTAAGAAGTCAGTAACTAGTCCAGGAGGCCAGTGATTCCTGGCTGTCTATAATTAGTAACCAACACATTCCCTAATTTTTTGCCCTTGCTTTCAACTTCGGCTCATCCAGAGAAGGACTAGCATGTTCCCGAACCAATCACATAGGCATCTAGTTAGGCTGTTTCAACTTTCCTATGACAGTAATTTCTAACCAGGGCACAGAGACAACCTGCCACATTCCCTCTACTAAGCTTTCACACTCCTACATCAGGCTTTGACTCTCTGCCAACCACAAATGACACTGGTTGATTTTCTTGCTGTGGAAAGCTCCAAATAAATGACCTTTGCTGGTTCTCATTCAAATGGTCTTCATTTATTTCCACATTGTATCTTATTGGATTCTGAGCTTCTTACTCATTAAAGATAAATCTGTTTATATTTGGGAAAACTATACATTTTTAATGATTTATCTATTTATTTGCAAGGAGAGAGAGAGAGAGAGAGAGAGAGAGAGAGAGAGGTGTAACTTCAGCCACTACAAACTCCAGATGTATGTATCTATTTGTACATCTGGCTTAATGTGGGTACAGGGAAATCAAGCCTCATTACTTAGGCTTTGCTTGCAAGTGCCTTAACCATTGAGATATCTACCCAACCCCAACAGTGCACTTTTAAACTGTCAGTTGAATAAGCTCTTCTTATGTTTTGGTATCTAACTCATAGATACAGTATAGTTGTCATTGGTTTTAATTTCCATTTCTTATATTTATAGTTTAGTAACAATTTAGAAAGTGCTTAACATTTTCTCTTCCACAAGGAATATCTGTGTTACCTTCTTCAAGTATATTCTATCATGATATGAGTTCTAACACTCTGAGCTCAAGATTAGTGTTGGGCTTGTAGGAAAGTTAAATTTAAGCTTATTGCCATATAAAACTACACACACACACACACACACACACACACACACACAGTGATTAATGAGTCCCAGTATGGAGATCATTTGTTTATTTTTCTAAAGTTCTGATATGAACCTATATTTTAGATGATAGCAATTTTCCTGGTATTAACCAAAAACTAATTTACTGAGCCACCTAGCTGTCTAGTGTATCTTATAATTAATGGGATGTCTGCGAGTTTAAAAAAAAAAAGTTTACTTCTCAAAATCTGCTGTTAATAGTTTTATGTTTGCTTTGCTTTGGATCTTTCTTTTTATAAATGGGGACCCAGCACTCTGTTCCTTCTGAAAAAAAGAATCAGGTCATCTAAAAGCAATAAACAGATCTTTTGAGTTTTATCAACTAAGAAAAGTTAAATTTCACAGTGTTTAGTTGCCGTGTGAGTAGTATGCTTTTCTCTTATATGCTGCTCACCTCTGAACACAGACTTGTGTCCTTGAGACACAAAGTGGCTGTCTGCTATTTCTGGTAATTCAGCCTTGTTTTCCTATTGTCCACTCCAGAGCTCAGTGTGAAACATTTATCCTGCTTAAAATGACAGTGTAGAAGCCAGAAGGGATGGAGTGGAAGTGGCAGAGTGGTGAGGATACAGTGGAGGCTGTGGACCGATCTTGAGTCCTGTGTTTTTTCATAAGAACAGCCAGTGAAATAGAATCCTCTCATTTATTAGTAATATTTTTTTACATATCTTAACTGCCTCGAATAATAAACTTGCTGTCTATTCCAAACCAAATTTATTTTTATTTGCAATGACAGCTGAGAAATTTCTTCCAGATACTGAAGTTAACAAAATAATTTCTATGTCTCTAATGTCTTTTAGATAAGTTCTATGGTGGTTATTTATATCACTTTGGCGATGTTAATATGTTCCTTGAGGCATTTGACTTGAAGAATTTCATTGAGATAAAGCTTATTTGAACTGACATTCACACTGACTCAGAAAATGGCTCTTTTGAAAACACATAGCTATCATGGAGCTGTCTTGGCATCATTCTAAGCCCTCCATCATTCGCTCCCTCAGTCTTTGACTTGATTCCCTCAGTATGCATTGTCCTCAACTGTTCAACAATTTCTGTTCTGTACAGTATTCAATTATTTCTCCTTACTAAGTTAATATGGCTACAATGAAATCAATCAAGAATAATTAGGGACAAGAAAAGTTCTCACTGTCATTACTGTTGCATCCTTGCTATGTGTTGGGCAGGGTGCTAAGGAGTTACATTTCACAGCACCATCATGAATCTTACAATTTAGATAAAGTCCATAAGTATACTCCAAGTCCTCCTGCTTCTGCCAATTGGGCACTTGGCCAAAGATGTATATGGGACTGGGAAGTTGGAAGGCACTTGCTTGTAAAGACGACTGGTCATCCCCAAGACACTTATATAAGCCAGACACAAAAATCTGCAAGTGTGTGATGTTCATTTGAAGTGTCAAGAAGCCTTGATGCATGCCTGGATTCATGTGCATGCATCCATACATGAGTATGTATATACATAAACACATGTATGCATACACACAAATAAACTTTTAAAAAGATGTTTGTAAGAACTGTCTAAAATCCTTTTGGATTTTGTGTTTGATTTGTACTATATTGAGACAAGATACTACGTTGTAGTCCAGGCTGGTCTTGAACTCATGGTATTCCTTCTGCCTCAGTCTCACATAGAATCTATTTTGTTAAGAAGGATATTACCTCTACTCCGTGCTGGACCTTTAATTTCTTACCTTTTCATCTAGAAAAAAAAAAGTTGCTTAGATTCTCTGAGACTAGCTTTTCCATATACTAAATAAAGATACTGTAAAAGCTGTCATAAAAGTTAAGTACACTAATAGCTCAAAAGTACCTAGCACTTACTAAAACCCTCCCTAAATAATAACTACCAGCCATGATTTTGTTTTCATTGTCACTTCATTCCTTTGGTTGCTTTGATATGTTCTTTATCACAATTCTGTTGCAGAAAGCAAAAGTGAACCTATGTACATACATAGCATGATGTCACATGAAGAAATCTGGGATGAAGGAGATACCTAGATTTCACCAACATGCCTGACACTGGGAAATGATTAAGCTTCTCAATTAACCAAAATTCACTTTAAGAAAAACTAGGCAAGTAAGCTCTTACAGAAGCCTGTCAATTCAGGCAAATAGGCTAATGGCACAGTCTGCCACAGACTGGTCTCACACCAGGCACATATTCGGGATCTTCAGAATATCCATCGTGACCAGCTGGCTACAAATATGGGTATCTTCACAAAATAATATGGTATGACATGGCTTGAATTCAGAAAAGTAATATTTTCTTAGTTGCTATTTTATCTTATTGAAGAGGCTACATATCATCATCAGGGAAAGGGTGACAAAGTCTGGGAAGTTTTCAGAGGCAGACTTCTGTTGTCCGTGAGGTGAATGAACTTCCATGCACATCAACATGGAAAGATACACAAACTATTACCACCCAGGGACACAGATCCCAGTTGATGTTCAGCATTAATTGAGGTTTTTCTGCATATTAATGACTGATCCAATCCTAAACCATATAGTTGAACTGAATTCCCAGCTCCTTATTCCCATTTAGATTTGTTTGTGGTCATGTTGAGGTTAAATGCTAAAAGCCCAAGCCTGAAAAGCTCATCTTTCTGCTACAACTATCTCTCATGATAAAGGATTTCATCAGCATAAATCACCTTGGGGATTATGGGAAGACACTTACATAGCATTTATTATCAAGAGATGCACCAGCATATCACCAGGTTACTACACTCGAGTATGGTTGCAGCTGCCTGGGCTTACACTCCTCTTCCTGTCCCTGATCCCTGCTCCTGGGAGAGTACTTGTTGAGATCAGGTGCAACCACTCCGTCCCCACGCCCATTCTTCTGGAATCCAAGCAAAAATACAATAAATCAATTAAAAGGCTCTATGGAAAGCCTCCCCAGTAGGGAGAGTCATGTGAGGACAGACTATTAGAGCTTGAAGACAAGGTAGAGGAGCGGGATCACTTAGTTTAAGTTCAACAGCATATGAAGAGAACATGAGAGATATTTGGAAAATCCTGCAAATACTAAATTTTTTGAATCATTGGCATAGAAGAAAGAACTTCAGACCAAAAACAAAGAAAATATTTCCAATAAAATTATAGAAGAAAATTTTCCAATTCTAGGGAAAAAGATGTCAATCAAGGTACAAGAGGCATATAGAACAGCAAATAGATTGGAGTAGAAAAGCATAAACCTCTTCATATGAAACTCTGAACAGTCTATAAAAGGCATTCTGAACCCATAGAGAGAAATACTGATGAAGAATTTCAAGCATTGAGGAACCACAACTGTCCACCCACTCTGTTAGTGGAAGGAGACAAATATGACTAAGATAAAAGCAGGCTAGAGGCATTTAAGACCACTAAGCATCTCCACATAGGAACCTGAAAGGAATACTTTGGATTGAAGAGAAGGGTAAACACATTAAAGCGATGTGGGAGGAAATGTTAGAATGTTAAACAATGTTAGAATAGTTGTTAAGTAAATGAAGACAAAGAAATACCCAACACCACAAAACCATCAGGATAACTGGAATTAACTTACTCTTTTAAAAAATCAACTCTGAATATTAATGATCTCAGTTTCCCAACACAAGACACAGATTAACAGACTGAATCAGGAAAACAGGATTCAACTTTGAGCTAGTTCCAAGAAGCTCACCTTATCAGCAATGACTGACTACCTTAAAGCATACTTCATAGTGATTAGGTGAACAACCCAACAAGAACACATTACAATCCTAAATACATAGGCACTGAAGGCACCCATCTTCCTAAAATGAATACTACCATACACAAAGTGACAGATTAACTAACCCCAACAGTTTTGGCAAGGGATTTAACACAGCAATCTCTCTAAAAGACAGGACAGGCCATCCAGTCAAGAAATAGAGAAACAAAGTTAACAGAAGATTTAAAACCGATTCTACTAAAATTATTCCATAAAATGGAAAAACAAAAAAAAAAATACTTCCAAACAGTTTCTACATAGCCAGCATGATGCTGAGAACAAAATCAAATAGAGACACCACAAAATGAAAAATATAAACTAATCTCCCTGATGAACATAGCACATAACATAGGCACACAAATTCCTAGTAAAAAAAAAATTGTGAATTGAATAAAATGGCAAATCAAGAAGATCATTCATCTTGATCCACTTGGCTTCACTCCATAAATACAGGATGTTTCAACATATGTAAATCAATAAATGTAATACATCTCACAAATGGACTCGAGGACAGAAATCACAAGATCATTTCAATACATGAAGAAAAGGCCTTTGACAAAAATCCACCACTCCTTCATGATAAGAACTCTGAAGATAAAAGGGATATATATCATTTACTATGCTAAAGAATATATATATATATATATATATATATATATATATATATGCAAAACTATAACCACCATCATATTAAATACAGAAAAAGTTGAATCACTTTTACTAATATCAGGAATAAGACAAGGGTGATGATTCTTTCCACACCTATTTAGCATAGCATTTGAAATGTTAACTAGAGTGATAAGACAAGCAGAATAAATAAAAGAGATTAACCTTTATACAGGAGACAGTTCCTCCTCTGGCAGTTCTGCCTCTGGTTGCAGGGTTTCCAGCTCTTCTCATTTCCATGAGAATTCCTAGTTCTGTGGAGTTCCTGCCACACTTCTAAGTCAGTCAAGTTCCTGTTCAAAGACCTGCCCTCTGAGGTCCTGGGCATTAAGTTCAACAGCCTTGCAACTGCATCTTACTGTGAGATTTGATCCACCACATCATTTGTTGTTTGTTTTTGTTTGTTTGTTTGTTTTTGTTTTTTTTTGTGGCTTGATACTTATTCCAGGCAAAGTTTAATGAACAGTAAAGAAATTTCCATATATTAAGCAAGAAAAAGTGTAATATATCACACAAAACACAGAGACGTGGCTTTTTGAGCCATTTCTGAAGGAATATGTAACCTTTTGCAGGAAAGTAAATATTTTAAGGATATCATAGTAAATTGCTACTTGCCCCATACAGTTATGGAATCATGCATTTCCACTCTTTCTTGAAAAGATGGCTTCCTTTTTGTTTTCCTTCACATGATGGTATGTAGAAATCATCCTGCTTAAGTGTTGAAGTCGAGCCTTTTTCATGATTAGAAGAAACATCAAAGGATAAATTACAACCATTTAAATACTGTCAGCATTATTTTTGACTCAGCAATCAGGCAATGTTTGGTTCTATAAAAAGAGTGTTGCACACAGAGGATGTTGGTTTTGTTATAACATAATGGGTCAGACTTTAAATCATAAACAAAAAAACAAAAATCAATTGATGATTTCAAAGTGGTTTTCCTTGTAAGGTGGAGAGAGACATAGGGATGAAATGAAAGTAACAGACTGGTAAACATCAGTATATTTATTTTAAGGTACATGGTTTGAATGATGAAGGCAGAAGAACTTTATCATCATTTCAGTTTAAACTGGCCTGTTAGAAAAAATGATTATCTCTTTAATTATGATGTCTCAGAAGGGCAGAAAATCAGGAGATGTTTAATATTAGCATTAGTGATGCCATTTGGATTTTTGGTCTGGGCCACTGGGGCTCTTAATGTAGTAACTTAAAACAAAAAAAGTCTTCCTGTAAGTTTTATTTTTAAATTTAATAGAAGTGATTAATACTGCAGTGGCAGTGACCAACAATCTTCATTGAGATGAATCATTAAGATGTAATGTTTTCACATATGTACTATTGCACATATTTCTTGAATAGAATTAAAAGAAATTAAAGCAACAGCATTTGTGATATTATTGTGTTTTAGATATTAAATATTCAGAAGCTTTTAAATTAAAAACTGTAAATTAATGCATATTTGAAGAAGTATTTCCAAGATGTAATATAGAACCATGGAATACACTGAATCCTCAGACTTATTCAGTCCCTTATTTAGCCAGTATACAGCCAGACATCAGGTATGTTCAGTCCTTTTTTTTGTTTGTTTGTTTGTTTTCTCTCTCTCTCTTGGGTCTCACTTACAATTCAGATAAGTTACATGATTAATGAAATACATTTTATTATGTTAACTATTTTATGGGACTAAATTTTAGGGATGCAACTCAGGTATATTATCTTATTAAAATTATTGAATTGGCAAAAATACAGATAGTATTCGTAACTTTGTTCACTGTTGTGACAAAATGCCTGTAAAAACCATCTTACAGAAGAAAGGATTCATTTCGGCTCATGATTTGATACATAAAGTCCCTTATGGTGGGGCAGGCATGGAGGCAGGAGCAGGAGGCACCATAAAGTCAGGAAGCAGAGGACAATGAGAGGCAGTAAATAGGCATTTCCCCTTTTGATTCCATCCAGGATCCCATCCCACTGAATAGTGCCATCCACAGTTAGGGTGGGTTTCCCACTGCAATTGTTCTAATCTAGAAAATCCCTTACCAACTTGCCAGGAGATTATCTCCTAGATGATTTTAGATCCAATATAGATGACAATAAAGATTAATTACCAAAGACAAGTTATGAAGAAATGGAACATAGAATCTTCTGAGAGTGTCAGATAGTACCTAAGTGCCCTTGACATGACGTTGAAAGGATGAGAAGCAGTTGTCTAAGGCAGAAAAGGATGAAGGAATTTTTAGAGAAAGTTAACTTGTGAGCAGCATGAAGATAAGACAAACAATGACCTAGCCAGCAATTCCAGGCCTGGAGATGAACTTGACAGAATCAAGAGAGAGGCTAGATTGAGTTAAATACTGCCTTAGGAAAACAGAAAGGTAGAAAGGAGCACTTGGTGATCTAAATCACTCTCTAGTTAATTAGCTGCAGGGATACGTGAAAGATTGTTCCATGCTGCCCACACATTGCCTCAGTTGCTGTCTCACTACTGGGACAAAATTCCCAAGCAAAAACAGCTTATGGGACAGAAAGTGTTGATTTTAACTGACAGTTTCAAAGAGAATTGCCCATCATAGCAGAAACCATGGAAAATGCAGAGGGTTGGCACCACATTTTCACATCAGCATGAAGGAAAGAGCAAATGCATCTGGACTGGAACATCTCAGTCCTGAACCCTCAGACACACCTCCTCCATCAAGGCTCCATCTCTTAAAGGCTCCACACACTTCCAAATCAGTGTCATCAACTGAGGACCAAGTATTCAAACATATCATTCTACGGGAGATATTTCACATTCAAAGCAACCCAACATGTTTATAGGACATTATAAAACTTATGTATTAAAATGTGTTCCCTGATGAAAATAATACTCAGAGTTGGAACTTTAGGGACATGATAGGATCATGAGGGATTTACCTTCATTGATTAATCCATTGATAGATTCAAAACCTGAATAAGTGCTGGAGAGGCGGCTTGCCTGAAAAACCTAACAACCTGAGTTCAATTTCCCACTATGCACATAAGCCAGATGCACAAAGCTGTGCATGCATCTGGAGTTCATTTGCAAGTGGCTAGATGTGCTGGTGTGCCTATACTCTTTCTCTCTGTGTCTGTCTCTCTCTATCTCTTTCTCAATGCATCTCTTTGCTTGGAAATAAAATGTTTTTAGAAATCTGAAAAAGCTAGTAGAAATGGGAGAATTATAAAAGATAGGTCCTGGTTTGAGGAAGTAGGATCCTGGGGACCCCCACCCTCTTTCCTGACTCTGATGACATGATAATATTCCCACACCGTACCCCTTTCTCCATGACGTTGTGACTCACTACACACCGTAACCACAAAGCCAAGTGCTCATTGGATGAAGCCCCTAAAACTGTCAGTCACGATAAATCTTTTCCCTTGAAGTATTTTTCTCTCAGCTGTTTGTCACATTGGCAGAGCACAAGATTCCATGTCTGGATTTAATGACTCTGACAGGAAGGGGTGCTTATGCAGGAACCTCCTTCATTCTGTCTTTCCACTGTTTTGTGCTCTTCACCTTCCAGTCATTGTTTTATTTGTCCACAGGCTTTCTTTGATCTTCCTGTTTGTGGTCAGAATTCCTCCACCAACATAATGTTCATCTTCTTCGTCCACGTCAACAGGCCAAAATCTGTCTATTTTTAAAGACTTTCCACAGCACTCAAGCTCAGACTAACCCCCCTTTATACTTTGACTCTGTCAAAACAGACATTGGTTTGTGTTTGTATATATGTCCAAGATCATCTGCTGTGCCAGCCTTATACCATACTTACCCTTCAGGGGAAGTCACTGAGTTTGGATGGTTCCAAACACATGCATGCTATGGATTGGTATATAATATGCATTTGGTCACTAAATTTTTAGCTATAGAATGTTTTGATAAAATAATGTAATCATAAATCAACCCTCTACAATAAATTGAATTTTCATACAAGTAAGACAGCACCTGATAATATATAATAAGCTTTATTACAGACTTTTGTCAAAACTCGATACATGCTATATGTTGAGCACAAAACATTCAGGTAAGAGCTTATATTTTTTGATACTTCTAACTATAAATTAATTTTTCAAAGTCATAAGCTATGTTCTTTGATGGTACATCCAACCAGAAGGTATTACTATATAATTTAGACTCCCATTGTTGATGTAGCAGATAGATTATTGCTTTATGAGCTATAACCTATTAGCAAGCATTTATTTTGAACAACTTGTTTTGCATAAAACGGTCCTGAGGAAATGCAAATACTGTGAGTTTTTAAAGCAACAGAGACATGTATCACTTTTTGATAAAAAGAATGTTCTATACCCACCACCTCATCTTTGCTGCTAGTCTCAAATGTGAACTGGTTTTGCCCTTTTATCAGATTTAACTTTCAAAGTGCAGACTACTTTATGTTCTTCTTTTTATTTTGTATTAGAAAACTCACAAGGAAATATGAGTTTTCATTTTCCAGTCCATTTAATTAATAGGACGATGAGTTATCCTGGCTTTATGGTTCAGAAGTTATCTGCCGCTAAGGTAAAAAAAATGAAGTATCAATGAAATGAAAATCTACCCATCAATCCTCTTGGTAAAACTGAGTTTCCACCTCCAAGTCAATAGGACTGTCGTTAGTCATAAGATTTAGTGTATTTCTTCTTGAGATTATTGCCTGAAACAAGAACATGGTAAGAATAAGGGCAGAAACAATGAGCAAAGTGTCAAAGAGCTTGATAGTTTTGTTTAGGAATCAGGGGTACCAAGTTAATTTCCCTATCTGTGGTATGGTTGTTCTATGTTTAAGAGGAAATAGGACCTTATATTTAGAATTCACTTCTACTTGGAAACTCCATAATTTCTAGAAGATGACTCATCTGTAGTATATTTAAATGCAAACCATTCTAGATTTAAATGTATTTTTTCAGCTGTCTACCTTATTATCTCGGGCTCATGGAAAATTACTTGATAGTTATATGCAACCCAGAGTATAAATTAATTAGGATATCTAGCTATTGTTCTCTTCTATGTTATAGGCAATTTTATTATATGCAAATATATTTTACATAGAATGAAAAGGTTTGGAGTTAAGTTCTCTTCGTTATAATTTACTGGACACTTGTTACTATGAGCTTTCACTATTTATTTTGAAATTATTAACCATCATATTTACTATCCACATTCTCTCTGATTATTAAGCAAAACATTGTACGTCACATTTTTAAACTGTAAACTAACATAAAAGCATTTTGAATTTTGTACATTTCACAAAATTATCAACTTGCTTGATAATTTATATTTCAACTCACAAAATATCTAAATAAAAATAAAAATGACAGCAAAGAGCTATGTAAAACAAGAAGCAGCTTTATCATTGATGACATGCCAACTAATCCTCTAACTGTAGAGAATTTTACATCAAGGATGCATAGACTATATTTCTTTCTAAAAAACACAATGTGAATGCACAATGATAATGTCTTAATATTAGAAAAAGATGAGTGCCCTCTGCCTTTGAAAACAATGTTCGTGCCTTTTTCCTGCAAAGGTTTTTGTGGAAGGAACAGTTTAGATGGTAAAGTTGACTTACCTGAAGAATTCCATTATATAGAATAGCATGGTCCCAAAGCTTTTGATTAAAAGAAGTCTTATTGCAACTATGACACAATAAGTAACCCTTTAAAATGCTTCATGAGAAAATGTTTGGATTTATTTAAAATCTTAGAGGGTATGTCCTCATCTCATTGTCTGTTGCTAGGAAGGAATTCTTTATGCTATATAAAAGCACTAAGTTTGGCTATGATAGATTCCTAGAGTTCATATTTTGAATGTTGGGTCCCAGATATGTTCTTAACATGTGATGGGATCTTTAAGTAGAAGGTTTATAGGTGGTGAATAAATCATTGGGACATGCCCCAGTTAGTTCTTGTGGTTATTTTCTACAACTGTGAGCTATATAGATCTCTTGGATTTATAAAGGACTCTGTTTGGGGTATTTTTTAGAGCAATAGAAATAAAGCTAATATAAAAGTAAATGCATTGGGCAGTTAGAATATTCTAGAAAATGGAAAAGAATATGAAATATAGAAATGAACCTTTTCTACCTAGTTATCATTTTAGTTAATATTGAATTTTTCATATATGTATGGTACATTTAAATGGATCATTATGGTTATTTGTTTGGTCCTATAAAAACACCATATATTAATGAAAACAACTTATAAATGTGTTAGAAATTAATTCTGCATTCCATAGAGAAAAATCAAAATATCACTGCAAGTAATTACATCCTTTTATTAACTATTAATATAAAATACTAATGTCAACTCATCAGAGATGAAGAAATTTCCCTCAGTTCATTATAATTAATAGATGCTTGGGAGGAGGGCAAGAGAAATAAATATCTAAATATATTATAAAAAAAGATGAGAGTATTGCATGGTTTTCAGGTTGGTTTTAATATAGGTAGATTAAAAGTCGTGCAATCTAAGGCTTCAATGCATAATGTCACATACTATGAAAACTTAAAAAAAATCTGAGAATTTAACTATGAGGTTTATATATAAAGTTTATAAAATAGATGACTGAAAAAAGAAGCATGTAGGAATTGCTTGTGGATAAATTACATAGAAACGTGACTGCAAGAGTAAGGCATTCAGAATATAGTGTATAAATAAAAAAAAAGTAGAAACCATGGGGAGATTCTGAAAATCAAACTAAAACTAAATGAGGACCCTGTCAGTCATGTGGATAAGGGGATTCGATTTCAGTGAGTTGGAAAAATGGGAATCAGGATGAAGCCCTTGCCATGACTCACAGAAGCAATAAGGCACCATCTTTGACGAAATCTGGTAAATGAGGAAAAGTGATGGATCGCCAGTTCCCTCACCACCACTTCCAAACAATGGGATTGAGAATTGATTAGCTATCAGACGCTAGAGAGATGTTAAAACAGATTACTCTAGTAGTTCAAGACTGAGAGCCTAGAAATGGTAACTCCACAGCAGTTTATATCTTCTCAACTAAAGACCTGATGGCTGATATGCAATAAAGGATTTCCAAAGAACTACAAACTAAATGGAATATCTGCAATATGGTCTAATTGGTTATTTTCAAGATGTTCACTCACACTCATTACAGTCAAGTCCGTCAACCTCTAGTGAATGTTCACCTGGGGTGTAAAATAACACTCGAAGTGTGTGTTTTAGGCATAGCTAGGAAGCTCTGTGTTCCTTAGCCAACCAAAATAGTGAGGTTTAATATTTCATGTTCAGAAATATTTATACCATATTTATTAACACATCATGTATCTGTTAATGTGAAATATGAAAGTTTTTATAGCATCACTTAATATATCATCTGTCAAGTTATTTAAAATATGATGTTCTTAAGTCATTTCCTAATATCACGTTTGTCATCAATATTAAAAGCAGAAGAGTCTCCACTCCTCTTAGAACAGATTCTTTGTGAAGGCTTGGTCTATTTTCATTTCCTTCCTCTAGAAACTGAGTAGATTAAAAAAATCAGAGATGAGATAAAAAAAACTGTTTTGTGGAGATATAAGATACCAATTCTTACACAAACAATTCCTTTCAAGAAGTCAATTCTAAAACTGTCAGGTCAGAATAAAGTGCCTCACACTTACAGAATCCTTTCCAACTAGTAGATTATTTGTGGAAAAATGGTTAGAATTTTCCAAAAACTGAATATTAAGGAAGAAAACTATAGATAGTCTGAGGGAAAAATATTTCAGAACATTTCAGGTATGTGTAATGTATTGCTTGTAGGCATTTGCTAACGCATGCACTCATATCCCTAAGAAACAAAACATGATGGTATAAAGTCTACTTCAGTATCAAGTAGTGTGTGATGTTGGGTCTTTATTTCTTTCTTTAAAATCTCAGGTCCTGAAAATGTCCACTAAATTAAAAAAAAAATAAAGAATGCTAAACATTGGTTATGATGGACAAAATTAGAAAGAAGCTTCTAATGTAATTGTTGAGTATATATTTATAAAGCATGATAGGGAATTAACAACAGCTACTAAATATGATTATATCTCTATAATCATCACTGACCCCTCATTTCTATTTAGAGATCTATTTACAAAAGAATGGAGTTAAAAATCATGAAAAGAAGTAAGCTGAAAGTTTTATTCATAATTTATTCAAAGTTAAAGCAATCCAAACACTCAATGTGGTGGTTTGAATGTATGTCCTCAATAGACTCAGAAAGTTCAGGTTCAGCTTCCTATTTAAGACTCCAGCAACCTGCTGAAAGAGGTGTGTCACTGAGGGCTGATGTTGAGTCCAAGCCCTAGGGTGTGCTGACAGCCAGATTCCAGCTCTGGGCATTCAGCCTTGCTGGTGTTAGCTTCTGTGCTGTGAAGCTAAAGTGAGCCAGCTTCTTTTGCCATGATGAAGTTTCCCCTAGAATCCGTAAGCCTGAACTAAACCCTTTCCTCCTATCAGCTGCTTCAGGTCAAGTGTTTGTCTCAGCAATGCAAAGGTAACAAAGGTAATGAAACATTAATGCAGTAAATAGTGATATATTTTGCAATAATGTAAGACACAGTACTGGTATATGAAACAAATAGAATAATCTCATAAAATAATAATGAAAGATGAGTCTTGAGCAAAACAATATTCCATATGATTCCCTTTCTATGAAGCTTCAGCATAGGCAAAGTTGAGAGCTTCCTCTGTGTTTAAAAAACACAAAATGGCAGAAGATAATTGGCCTCTATCCTCCTCCAATCTAACATTATGACTTAAGCAAGAGAAGTCACAAGAATCACAGTTTTGTTTATGTACCACAGGAGAACAGGCAATGAAACCTAAATTAATATAATTTCAAAGTTTTATCTAGAATTAAAGAGATCCATGACTACGTTCACTCCTGGCATTCAAGGGAAGATAAGAAATATGCCTTAAAGAGGGTTAGAAAGCAAACAAAAAAGCAAAAAAAAAAATAATAACTAAAATAAAATCCAAAACACAGTAAACTCTTTAAGAGTAAACATAATCTGGGATGGTGGATTAGTGTAGTGCTAGAAGGCACTGCACAGGCTGCCAGGGGAAAATGATCAACAACAGCTGGAGTAAACAGAGACCACTGACACGAAAAATAATCTGGGGTCATGAGTAGCTGACCACACCCCCTACTGGGAGAGAACAGCAAACCAGGAAAGGAGCATGTGTGCAATGGAGGAGCCTGGGCCTGGGGGAGACAATCAACAGCTTTCAAATTCGGCCAATTTTCCACTTAGTGAGGGGGAGCCCTTGTCTGTAACTTGGGATTCAGGGCGATAATTACCGGATCCCATACACTTGGGCTCCTGAGACAAGATACACTGTGGGAGTGATTGATGGGGAGGCTACTAAAAATAGAATCTAGGTAATCCAGAAATGTGTATATTCGTTAACCTACACTGATCACACTCTGCAATGGAGATTGTGCTTGTATTTTTCAGGATGCAGTGAGAGAGCTGGGGCCCATCTAACCCTACCAACCTACTGTAGGCCGATACCTGAGATTCTGGCAAGAGAGGAGCCACCACAGTCATTCCATTTGGAATCCCGCAGAGGACGGGAGGAACGAGAGACCCACAGCCACAGACATTCAATCTACACAGGATAAGCCAGTGAGACAGAAACCAACGATCTTCAACACAAAGACCCCTAAACACACGATCTTAAAGCAGCCTTAATACTCATCCACCACAACTCACGGAACTATGCGGAAGAGGGGGCAGAAAGATTGTAAGAGCCATGGTGGGGGAGACTATCCAGAAGCATGGCACCCTTCAATATCAACACACTTGAGCCAGGAGGTCTGGGCTGAGTACTAGGCTATCCAGGGTCCCCTGCCACAAGGACTGATCCAGATGGCCCAGGGAGGAGGATATCCAGCTGATGGGGAATTGGCGGGGGGCATTGGTGAATTGGGGATAACAGCTCATTGTTTGCCCACTGAATAATGTAACTCATTATGGACAATAAATATATATTTAAGAAAAAAAAAAGAAATCACTCAGGAGGCAGAGGTAGGGGGATCGTTGTGAGTTTGAGGCCAGCTTGAGACTACATAGCGATTTCTAGGTCAGCCTGGGCAACTACTACCCTACTTGGAAAAGTAAAAAAAAAAAAAAAAAAAGTGAAAAGTACAAAGATTCTGAGCCCCAGTGTGAGATACACACAGGCCTTCTACCTTCCCTATTGCTTTCCCTGTGCATAAAGTCTGGTATAAAATCAATTTTTTCCTCACCTCATTTTTATCATAACTCAGTTATTAGGGAATATCACATAGTCAAGTCCAACTTTCTGTTTTGTTTTGAGACCATTATTACAAGTTCTTGAAATGTCCCAATACTGGAAGCCCAAGAGAGTGTGCATGATTGTCTATGACAGTAACACACGGAGAAACTTTTCTAAGAGCCCCTCCATTTCTTTCTTAAGTCTATGTCACAAAGAGGCATTGCTCTGTAATTCCCCAGTAATGTACAACACACTATAGTCCATCCAACACACAACCTCAGATTAATATTAATGCCAAGTGATACTGTGTTATAAACAGATCTATTTGGAGTAGTAGCATATATATATATATATCCCTAAAGTCTATGTTATTTGGGCACAGGTTGTGATTATTGTGGATTCTGAATTTGCCCTCACCCCACTAACTTCAATCTTCCAAACCTCTTTTCTAATTGTCATAGTTCGATGCATTGTATCATATAAAGAGGCAAGCTTTCCCACTAAGTTAATTAGTCTCCATAGTATGTGTTTTGAGCATATTTAATTTATTCCTAGGAGTGACTGTGGTTCTACTTTGCTAACAGACATCAGTGTCTAGGATGCATAGCTAATCCAAGAAATATACTAATTATCTTACTTAAGTAGCATGCCCAGATACATCAATATTCCTCTCCTCAGAAAATTGCTGCTTTCATAGAAGCTGTTTATTAATGTGCTTTTCTCAGAACAAGAAATCTTGCCCTTGTCACATGCAGTGGTAATTGAGTGATATACTGAGCTGGACTTGGTGTGAATCCAGTCATAGAGATCTCTCCTGTAGATGTGGCCAGAAACTTTTGCATGAGAAAAACCTAGTACAACAAATTAACATTAACATCAAAACCAGCATTTTATCTGAATAGCATTGGCCTGCACACTATTCTAGTATCCTCTGTGTTCTGAAGGTACTTTGGCTTTTCTGCAGGATGCACTTTCTTTAAATGAAAATGAACCATAAACTGCAGCATATAAAAACAGTATAAACAAAATTCCTCTACTAGAAGTGTCTACCTGTCCAAAATCAGAAGTTTCCTTCATATGCAAAACCTTTCCTAGTCCTGGAAGAAAATCAAAGGATTCTACAAAGAGCAAAGCTGAAGGTGTAGAAACTTGATACAGAAGGGCATCTTAGAGATGACCTTGAATAGGCTCATAAAACAAGTTAGGAATTTATTCTGTGATGAAGGAAGCCCAGGACGCATTCACAGTGATCCCTGAGGACAGCACCCACCCCAGACAGCCTTGATCACATTAGAGACACTACTGATGACATATTCCAGACTGCTTCAATATTACTAATGATAAGAAATAGAGCCTTGGACACATGCCACTCCATGTTGGGCATTTGTGTTCTAAGAGTAGTAATTTGGAGACTCACCTCATCTCAGTATCTCTGTGAAGTACCTACTGAGAAGTGGAGTGAGATTTTAATTAAGGAAACATACAAGGTAGGGTTTTCTTAACCTTTAATTCTGATTAATGTGGCTAAAATGTATTTCTTAGTCCTTGGGTGCATGTTAAACGAAAGAACGAAATAATATCTGTAACTTTTTAACAAAGAGTTTCACAGTTTTCCAACCATAGTTGTTACCATAGTATTGCTTAAAACTTTTATCATTTAATAACTTTGGACAGTGATGTATGAATATGCAAGTCAACAAATCTCTGTGACCATTCAAATGACCAGCAATTTGCGTATATGGTGAATGAAGTAGCTGTTGGAGATCACTGTTGCTGGACATACAGAGATGCCTGAAAGCCTCTGCTTCTCAGAACCCTTTGCTTTCCTGGGGTGGTGGGTAAGTCACCTCACACCCTACTTCAGTATGAGCTCTGATACATGAGGTTAACAATTCAGACTTCAGTCCAATTCCACTGTAAGGAACTTGAGATTAGTATTGCAGAGTTCTACAATTAAGCCATCTTGACAGATGTTTCATATGTCCCAAACTCTTATAATAGAGTTCCTTCCTGTTCAATCCACCAGAGCCCAACAGTGAGCTCTGAACTTGCTTCCCTGCATCCTTGTGATATGCTGTCTTTCCCTAACCCTAACTTAGATGTCTGGACTATGGAAGCACATGTTGAGGTCATTTCCCAACATAATCAAATTCTTACCAGAACATGATGAAAAAGGCAATATTTTTGAAAGAGAACTTCAACAAAAGTCCAGGCTCTGACTTAACATAGTAACTGAACATCTACTTATATACCAGGCACTCTTCCAAGCATTGGAGACACAGTGGTAGAAAAGAAAGAAAAATTATCATTATATGGTAAACAAATGGGAAACCTGTCAGAATAAAAATGAGTTGTTTGTGTCAACCTTAACAGAAAATAAGAAAACCAGGAGTTTGTGAAGGAAGGGTACCTACTCAAGAAGGTCTGATAGTAACTGTCACCAAAGATTGTTGCAGAACTATAACCTTACAAAAACTCACCATAATCATACATACACAGGCACAGTGTGCACGCGCGTGCGCGCGCGCGCGCGCACACACACACACACACACACACACACACACACACACACAATACTGTGGTTAAATAATATGTGAACCAACATATCCTGGCACACAGTATGTGTGACTTCAACTTTTATTAGGTGAAAGATGCTCTCCAAGGTTTTTCTAGTCTTCCTTCCTTAGAAAATGCTCCCCCTGTATTTGTTTTTAATTTCAATTGTAAGTATGTATGTATGATGATAAAATTGCTGACTCTCTTTTTGCAAAACCTCTATAAACATATACTTAATTGGATAAAGCTGGCCAATTAAATTTTCTCCCATCAACTAAATCTGAGTGTTTTTACAAATTGTGTTGATCACCTTCTACTAATCCTTATCACCCCTTCCAAATTGCTTTATCACATAAGAACTCTCAGCATACATTGGCTCCTCTCTGGGAGTCATCTTTACATTCATTGTCTATTTCACCTCAATAACCAAAATGAACACAAAATTCTGCCAAGTTTCCTTCTTTGGTTATGTGATGTAGCAAGTCTTTACTATGTACTTATGATCTACTAAACAGGAGAAGAGCAGCAGAGCCACTGATACAAATTAACCTCTAATAGCAAAAGGAATAAAGTCCCCCAAGGAGAAGGCTATAATGAGATGAATGTACTTAAAAAGATTCCAAATGAGCACACACAAATGTGGGCAGTATGGGTTCATACAGAACAAAGTCTTCTGTAAAAGGAGATCATAGGAGGTTCTGCAAAACCAAATTAATACAAAAATATACTGTGGTGAAAGATCTTAGCAGATGTAAGTCTGGTGAAAATATTCTACCATGCTGAAATAGTAGGAACACAATATGGGCATTAGAGACTGACATTCCTGAATAATGAGGAGGCAGAGAAATGACACATTTCAAATAATACTACATAAGACTAATCCATAAAATCCATGGACATTTACAATATTACAATAGACATTGAAGAGAAAATAAGTTAAATTTAGAGATCCCATGCCACTGGAAAGGGCTTGTTTGCACTGCACATGAGCTGGGGTGTTTTAGAAGAAAAATAAGCAAAACAGACTTGAGTAGTTGCAGAAGTGGACCCTGGCGGACTTAGGGACTCCCTGGTTTTGTAAAGGAGACCCAGGATGTGGTTCCAACAAAGTGATCTCAAGACATCCTCTCATTTTGACACTCACAGAAACTCTAAGATTGAGAAAAAACTGTGATTCACTTGGAGTGACTTTTTTCCATTTCCACACAGCATGAAGCAAAGGAATCTGGACTCAACTCACAGGGACAGGCCAGCTGCACTCTGCCAGTTAGAAGACATTTCTCAGCTCCAGCTCCATCCCCCCTCACCCTCTCTCTACATACAGTTCCCCCATTCCATCAGGTCAACAGAGGGTGTCCTGCCCAAGGGCAACTTAGAATGCATGATTCCAAGAGGAAGATCCAAGGAGCTATTTCCTTTCTGTTTCCTTTTCCCAAGGGCTGTCTTTTGTCTGCCTGTGCTGACACCAATTGTTCTAGTAAAAGCTATGTCCCCTGGTCCAAGTTCTTAGTCCCAGAATGTCAGGCCTAACTATTCTGTCTTCTTCTTATTTAATAAATTCATTCTACAACACTCATACTGTGGTCCTCTGAGCTCAGAGGCCCAAGAGCAGAGCTACAGAGCCCCTTACCTTGAGCACCAAGGTTCACCACCCCCCAACCTTTGTTTCCTCACTGGTTACAGGGCAACAGCTTCCTGCAGCATCCATGGCTGAGTCTTATTAGTTATTCTTTTATCCTTCCCATAGCTGATAACATTATATCTAATTAAAGTTCTGCATATTAAATTTTTCTCCATCAAATCACTCATATGGTTTCTCTCCTGCCTGGACCCTAGCACATCAAGTTTCCTAAGGCTCATCTACTAATCAGATTTCTAAAGAGGACTTCAAAGGCTTCCTGTTAGCATGTCTAGCTGGTAAATATGTGGCAAGGAAATTTTAGCCACAGTTTAGTGCTTGCTTTCACTTTACATATTTATCTTCCAAGATAATATACCTCCTTTGGTTTCTCTTTACTGCATTGGAATAAGTTGATTATGCTGCCTTACTAAACTACCTTGTTTTTTTTTT